>QFEF01015589.1:0-16316 GCA_003316035.1 Neoboletus subvelutipes | reverse complement strand
TTGATATGCGTGAAACCAGCATCCGGTGCATAAACGAATCGAGAGAGTCAGGAGGAAGGTGAGGTGATGCGAGAGACAGTCCAAGGGAAAGGCTCGGTATTACGGGCGCACTAGGGGTTGCAAGGTAAGAATGGACACTTGGTCTGGGGATATCCGGACGCACTGCTCATCTAGAATGTTTTCCAAGAATTCACAAAAGGTCTCGTTCTCGAATAAGTTAGTAATTTGGGGAAAACGTCTGAATCTGTGCACGAATCAGCGACTTGCGGCGGTAGCAAAGGATGTGCAGTACTTCTCGAAAGCAGACCAATAGAGCTGGAAAGGGACGGTGAACTAGACGGAGCGACAGACACGCCGGATGGTGCTCACATCGTATACGCTCGCCACTCCCTCCTGGGTGACTACTACATACGGTAGGGCCTGGAGGTCTCTTATCCGATGAGCTATTCGAACCGGTATTTCAGTGCGGACATAGTTGGCGCTCTAAAGAACGGGTTATCGTATGAGGAAACCAGCAGCGAACACGAGCCATGCCTTGATTAGTCGGTCCTCGTCCATTTGCCGCCCGAAGAAGACCTGACATGGTGTGGATGAGCAGGAGCAGACTGACAGTAAGAAAAGTAGCGTACGAGCTGTCGAAGGGTGAGTCGGTGCGCCCGCTTAGCGGCATAGATGTCCAGTTGGCGGTTCTGATAGAAGTGAAGGGCGGTGGAGAGAGGGCGTCGTCGAATAAAACAACAGCTCTGCCATGACATGGTCAGAGTGTCAGAGATTAGGGCGGCAACGACTACTACGGGGTCTTAGCAGACCGAGTCACACGAGAATTCGACTAAAGACCTGAAACGCGCTCATAGAATACCCTCTGACCGCAATGCGCCAATGATCAAGAACGCAGATCTGCGGTCTCGGTCTACACCAATCCAGTCACCCCTTCGTTGCGCAGGGAGACCTTCTTCGCCTGCTACAAAGATCTCCTCTCGGTCCTCTTCAACATCCTTTTCTCTGCTCAGCCTCTCCTCCTCTTCGCGGTCCCAGAGTACCTCCTCCCACTGAGAATCACTGACCGCTACAGCGACTGTCTTTGCATCCCGTATGTTTGGAAGCACTGACAATAGGAGATTCGACAACAGTTCAGATGTGCCGTCGGCGGCCTGCGAATGAAGGACTGGCAGTGGGAGATACTCGGCCTACGTGTCACCGTAAGTAGACAATAGTAGAGTTGGACAGCGCTCCACCAACCTCCAACAACATACCCTTCACCGCACCACCTGCAAGAATGACGTTCCCCACGCGAACAAGCCAGTCGTTACCGATCGCAAAGACGTGTCCTTCGACAGTCAGCTGCTGAGATGAGGTCTGCCCACGCTGCGAAGAAGTACTACTGCTCTGTCTGACAGGTATCCAACGTGCTTTGAGTTGGCTAAGCAATTGTTCCAATGCCCCTGGAGGCCGGAGAGTAAGGAAGGTAGTGCGATAATGCGGCGGATGCGTCACTTGGGAGGACATGCGGGCATCGCCTCCTTGACTGGCGGTATTCTGAACCGTTGCCAAAACGTCTGCACGGGACGGGGCAGCAGGGTCCTCCAAGAGCACGAAGACATGGTCATTCATCGTTAGCGCACACATAGACCGCTCAGCGTGGACGGAAAAGCCTGGTATAGAGCCAATGGTTGACCTGTACGAGCGAACGCCGAGAGTCCAGCGTCCTCTGCTTTGACCCTGAGACAGGAATCAACACGAGGATTGGCAAGGGGTGTCGATTGCGGCGAAGAGCTACGAACATGGTGATTTCGTATGATGTTTTCTGCGATGAGCTCCAACCCCGACGTCGGTGGGTTTATCCATCTTGCTAATCTGTACAAAAGTAAGTTGCGGTGGACTGATTGTGGAGTCCGACACACCCTGTGAAGCCCATCGTGGTCGACAAGAGCGTGGGTATTACGCGCACAACGCGTCCATCATATAATGCCTCCCAAACGTAAAGCTCGAGAGGACAACGTCGTTCCAAAGCGTGTAACACGCAGAAGACAGCAGCCCATCGCCGACGCGACACCCGTCTTGAGCAAGAAAGACTCATCTCTTGACGAGCCAGATGAACTCAACCTGTCGTCCACCAAACCTCTGGTCCCCCCATCAACCCCTGGTCCCCGACCTGGTCCATCACGGCTCGTGATGGACTGCGTAGAAATCATGACCCCCAGAGCCATCGCATTCAGGACCAGCGCCGCTTGTGCATCCCCAACCACCAATGGTGCAGCCGTTTTGAAGCTCAAGGCCGACTCGATCCACAAAGTGCCTTCTACTCCTTCAAAGCAACCACGTCCTGGCCCTGCTTCACCGCTTGTCCCAGCGAAAACCGTTCAGCTTCCATCAACCCCTTCGCGCGTCCGTCCTCCCCATACCCCACGCGTCTCTCCCTCAAAACTGCACCACCAGTCTAACGACGTACCTGTTACACCGAGCAGGCATGCCAGTCGTCTACCTTCCCCCAAGAAAGGCAGTTTCACATCCTTGCCCTCTCCTGTCAAACTCCCCAGTGTTTTGCCCACTCACCTGGTACCTTGTCTTCGACTACAAAAACGCGCTATCTTGAATGCGCTGCAGCCATCTCTGTCATCGGAGGACCTTGACGATCACGGTCACTCATCCACTAATAGCACTGCCTATACACAATTGCACAATTTACTTCATGGCACAGTGACCCGTGGAGAAGGTAATAGTTGTCTTTTGCTTGGCCCGCGCGGAAGCGGGAAAACATCCGTACGTCTTTCTTATAGTTAATGAATCTTGTTTTATGAGCAACGGTCAAATAGCTTGTTGAGCGAGCAATCAGGGTCCTGCCAGAGGAACCGATAGTACTTCGACTATCTGGCCACACACAGCACAATGATCGCTTAGCGCTGCGCGAAATTGCACGACAACTGTCCCAGCAGACCGGGAAGTCGTTCTTACGCGATCCAGACGAAGATGTCAACGGCGCGGAGGAAGAACCCAATCCGTTTATCGATCCAGGCCCCACGATATCCGTCCCACCACCGTCCCACCTCCCTGCTTTGATATCTATACTACCTACCCTCTCCCGTCCAACCGTCGTTATCCTTGACGCCTTTGATCTCTTTGCACAACATGCCAGGCAGTCCCTACTTTACTGTCTCTTGGATACTGTCCAAAGCTGCAAGGTAGGGCAAGGTAACAATGGGCTGACAGTCGTTGGCGTCACCACCCGCATCGACACAATCAACCTGTTAGAAAAGCGTGTAAAGAGTCGGTTTTCAGGTCGCATGATACGAACCGCGCCTCCGTCTGATCTACTCTTCTGGATAAATATCTCGCGACGACTGCTCAACACTCCTGTTGGCGGTTCCAGCGAATGGGATACTCTTTGGAATTTTTCAGTTCACACTTTTCTTGAAGATCGGAAGGTCGTTGACATAATAAAGGATACGTTTGCGTTGACTCGGGATGTCCGGATGCTCAAGCAAATGCTGGTGAGCAGTCAGCTTTGTATCACTTGACGGGGTGTGACCACCATATAGACTGCTGTCGTCACCGATTTACGGACAACGTCTCCATTTCCAACGGCATCTCACATCTCTGTGGCGGTTTTGGCTCAGCGACTTCGCCCAAAGTTCTCCAACTTGCAAGGTGAGACCTCGTTGCTTCCTGTCGGACCATCGTACTGAATGTGTGCACAAATTGAAGCGCTATCTTATCCCTCAATCTGCCTTTTGGTTGCTGCCATGCACGCTTATTCGGTCGGTCACGACATGATCACATTTGAAATGCTCTATGATGCATTCCGGGAGGAATTCCGCGCGTCTTCGGCTGCGCCCATTCAGATCGAAGGGGGAAGTATTGGGATGGCTAGATGTACGCGAGAAGTTCTCATGAGAGTATGTCCCACAACTTGCAACTCTATTTGTTTTTCATGCGAGATGTTTCTACTTCAGAGCTTTGAAGAGCTTGTGGGTGCGCATATGTTCACAAATGTTGCCGCACCATCGCCCAACATCGCTCCCGAGTTTGTGCGTTACCGTTGTCTAGTCGAGAGAGGATCGGTGAAGCAGGCGGTGAATGCGATGGGACAGACTAACGTCAAGAAGTGGCTCAATAAAGCATTCTGAGCCCGTGTCGCGTAGATATGATTATGTAATACTTCATCCTTGACTCCGAGCGAGCAACACTCCGAGTAAATAACACATGCGACCAACAAGCCCGACCAACATCTTCAAGCTCGACTACGTCGACGAGTCGTGAGCTCGCTGCCGTTTCCGCGCATTCCTTCGCTGAATTCACTAGCCATATCGATGCATTCACGGCAGCGCTGCAGCTGGATGAACACGATCACTTTGGTGCCGCGTCGCCAGGTGCATATCCGGGCACTCCAATCCCTCAAAGCCCACGAATAAGAAAGGTTTCTGCGCTTTCAGATTTCGCTCCTATCAATCTCAAAGTCAAGAGGTATTCATTCCATCCCTTTTTACCAATTCCCGCATTGACCTCGATCAAGGAGGAGGAAGGGAGAAAGGTCTCCGGACCACAGGCAAGATTGGATGTTCCTCCTCGTAAGATGGCCACTCTTGGTATGCATAGATGTCAACTTTCACCCGTGAAGTCATATTCATATCTTTCTCGGTCTGTCCCAGTTGTTCATTTTCGTCATCATTGCTGTGCAGTTCAGTCTTTACATATTCATCAGACAAGTCGTTAACACCAAGGAATGGTTGTCTGCTTGTGAGTCGAACCGTGGGTCTCACGATTCTGCCTCACGCTTCGTCAGGGAGGGGTCGAAAAGGAGAACTTCGTCGACGTCTCCGCGCTTCAAGAACATACGAAGTAAGTACATACATTTTAAACTCTGATTCACGGGGTTCCAAGATACTATCCTGACTGTACTACAGGAGTGGAAAGAATCAGCCCTTACCTTGGATAGGTACTTGGATTTCCAAGAGTGGAAACGAATTGACGAAGACCCGTTCTATGATTGGAAGCTGGTCAAGAAGGTGCAAATATTGTCAGCTCTCGTTGAGAAACTCTGTCTAATCCACGACCAGGTCAATCGGTCGCTCAAGATTTTGAGAGAGAGGAATGACGTTCGTGGAGTGCTCGGGGTGCTTGAAACGTGTCTTCGGAGCAACTTTGCTGGCGTAGAATCCCCGAGGTAATGAACGTTTGTTCTTACCGATCCAGCCTTCGTGCTGATCGTTCTGTCAAAGGCTGTACAGCGAGGTCGCTTGTTTTCTTGCTAAATTGCCGATACATATCTCACTCTATTTCAGACCTTTTTTGGGACCAAAAATTTGATCGAATGTGTGTTACGACTCCCAGTTCGACTTTTCTGATGAAGTAACAGTTGCCCCCATTGTTAGCATATCACGACGAGCAAGAAAGGGCTCTCAAGTTCATCCGTGAGTCCACGACATTATCAAATGAAGAGAAGAAGCGATTTTTCAAGAGTGCAAGCAACAATCTCGGCACCTCGGCACTGTGCCTATCTGGCGGCGCGTCATTCGGTTATTGTGCGTAAATTGATTCATGAGAATGCTGTTTGATAACCGCTTGAAATATAGATCATGTAGGAGTAATGAAGGCGTTTCTGGATGCTGGTTTATTGCCTCGGGTGATTGCAGGGACCTCTGCGGGTGGTCTTATTGCCGCACTCGCATGCACTAGAACGGATGAAGAATTGAAAGCCCTCTTGGTCCCTGAATTAGCTCACAAACTAACGGCTTGCGAGGAACCTTTCGAGGCTTGGTTTAAGCGCTTCTGGAAGACAGGTGCTCGGTTCGACAGTGTGGCGTGGGCCCGGAAGGTTGCTTGCTTCGGAATGATTATCACCTTTTATTCTTGATTGACATCATGATTTAGGCCACATTCTTCACGAGGGGCTCGATGACTTTTCATGAGGCTTATCTCAGGACAGGACGGATCCTTAATATATCTGTCATCCCAGCTGACCGTCACTCGTCAGTTTCGCCATTGACTGTTCAAAACTCTTCTGATCTCGCGCGTATAGGCCAACAAAGTTACTGAATTACGTTACTGCACCAGATACGGTCATCTGGAGCGCATTGCTTGCCTCAGCGGCAGTACCTGGTATACTGAATCCCGTGGTGCTGCTGCAGAAACTCGAGGATGGCCGTCTTGTACCGTGGAATTGGGGAAGTAAGTTCAAGGACGGTTCTCTAAGGTTCGCGACACGCCGAGCTTGATACTGTAGGCTTTCTCTGCTCACGTTCGTTTGCAGAGTGGATATACCGATTCAAGCTCTCAACCTTTATTTCAATGGTATGACTTATGTTTATTTCGATACCTTACGGTGATCGATGTTTTATCTGTAGTCACCCATCCAGTCGTATCGCAGGTCAACCCACATGTCCATCTATTTTTCTTTGCGCCTCGGGGTTCCGCTGGGAAACCGGTAGCCCATAGGAAGGGGAAAGGTACGTCCCTGACGCGCTTCCTGGGCTTGCCACAATTAACGCAGGCATCAGGCTGGAGAGGCAACTTCCTGTTATCCGCTGCTGAACAATGGCTCAAATTAGAGCTTACGAAGAATTTTAAGGTAAGTATCATATCCTGAGCGTAGTTAGCACCCGAAGACAAACTTGGCTTGTAGGTCATCCGAGACCTCGAACTACTTCCACAGTTACTGGGTCAGGATTGGTCTAGTGTCTTCCTTCAGCGATTTGACGGCACCGTAACGTGTGTGCTGGCCTTATTTAACAACTGCGTTTCATATCTCATACTTTTGTTAGGATATGGCCAAAGACACGACTCTTAGTGCGTATCTTCAAAGTTTTATTATGTGTTTGTTCTATTTTGACCCTTTACAGGACTGGTTCCGCTTATTGAGTGATCCGAATCCCGCTGAACTTCAGAGGATGATCCGGGTCGGCGAAATAGTTACTTGGCCAAAAGTGAGTCATCACTTTCAGGCAATTGTGCGCAATTGATGTCGCCTCCGAAGCTGCATATCCTAGAGAACCGGTATCGGATCGAGCAGCAGATAATGCTTGGTCGACAAGCTGTCCGCCGTGCCATACGACGTGTACGATCTAACCGGACACCCACTGATACGGATGGTGTCATCAACGACAGTACCGCCCCGAAACCTCTACAGGGAACTCGACTGCCAGGAGCAGGAGCATCAACAACCATCGAGCCACCTTTGGCGATGGATACCGATGCGGAAAAGGCTTTCGCTGATGGAACAGCATGGTATTTTCGGCGTGGACGTCCTATTGTCAACGACGTTGTGGAGTCCGGCACGTCAACGCCTGATGATGCTGGATACACAAGTACTACAGACCCCCTACGCTCTCCTATTCTTCGCCGCAAATGGGCTTCGGACCTTCTTGAGTCGCGAGGATCGCCCGAAGAAGATATACCTGCCACACCAGACCGCCCTCCTACTCCACAACATGCAAGCGGTTCTGCACGATCCACTTTTTTCACCAAACTAAGACGGAAATCCGTTTCCACACTTGCGATACCGTTTTCCTCCCCACTCAGGTCTTCCAGGGTTGTGATAAACAAAGAGCCCAGCCTAGATGGACATGAGCCGCCGTGGAGCAGTGATAGCTCCTCGGAAGATGAAACTTCTCTCTATGACCCCAAATCGGTCCGCGCAGCTGGCCTGTCGTCCCTCGTGCAAGACACAGAGGATTATGATCACGAAGGGGTGCTGGAAGATGTGGATTCGGATTAATATAAGGATTACTGACGGACTTTGCTATTCGTGTCAATTAATACTCGTTTGTGTAGCCATAGAATTGTCGATGTTTTGCTTTCTCATTGATAATTACTGTATAACGTGTATTTTTGAGTGGCGGTCCCCGTACTATTTCAAGTAGCCCCTGAGTTCGTCACCGCTGCTAAACTTGAACCACCATGACTAGCGTACCTCCTCCCACGGCTCAAGCACTGGCGGATGCTGCTGCCAGACGCCATGCAAGCACCGAAGCAAGTACTTCGAGTGCTCAGCTCACGCAAGAGCACGAGCAACGGCAGATGTTTCGTCGTCTTATTGATCCTGGCATCTTTCGACCAAACCCGAAAGAGATCGCGATGGGCTCTCTCTCGGTGAGTGTGTCTCTGTGTTTGTGGGGGGTGGGGGTCCGCAGTCCACCCCCGCGAACCAGCGCTCTATCGTTCGATCTTCCGGATCTTCGTCTAACGCGATGGAACCATAGACCTTGTCCACGATGGCAGAGAACATCTTGCGCGAGCCAGAGAACCCAAAATATCATACGTTCAAGCACGAAAACGATACCATCAAGCGCCGGTTGATACAACCGAAAGGCGCTCTGGAGTATGCTCTGGCAGTGAGTCGTTATCGCATACGCCGCTTTCTCGCCGCCGATTCACAAAACAAATGGACGTTGTCGTCGTTCCCTATTCGCCTTCTCCTTTGCAGCTTGGATTCCATCCGAAAGTGAGTCGTTGCGTTGGTCATGGGTGGGGGAACTTGGCTTTTTGACGCCCGAGGTGTTTTATTATATTTTTATCTTATATTTTTCGAGGTGATGGACTTTCAGTCGTATTATGTGTTCAACCCCAGTAGGATGGCGGATCTACGCGTCGGCGCTGCGATGCTCAGGGAAGCTCTCGACCGTGAGACGCAAAAGGAAGAACGGTCACAGCGGCAACGGTCGCTCAAAACGTACGTTTTTTCTTTTCTTTTCGGCTCGAGGACTCGACGGACTCGTTCGCGTCTTTGAGATCGCAATACAATGTTGACTCCCTCCCCCCGCGCATTCGTCTCGACAGATAAAGTTGGCGTTTTTGGATGATCGCAAAAGCACTATGATGCGCGATGAGAGGGAGCGGGAATCGAGGCAGGCGCGGGAGTCAGCACGGGGATCTCAGAGCGCTTCCGCGACTCTTGTATCGTCTCCCTCGCCAGATCAAATCTCCAGGCCCATGCCTGGCTTGGGACACAAGCTGACCACGGTCGATGATGAGCTTCTCCTGGACTAACCACCTTCGTACCACTGATTATTACCTTACTTTTTGCTATGCATTGTATCATATATTTACCAATGATGTACGACACGACGACGACGAACAAAACGAACACAGAGTGGAGTTTTTAAGAAAATGTAATTTTAGATCTTTCGATCGCGTCCGCCACGTCAGTCATGGGAGGGATCGAGGGTAATGGCGGAAGTGTGAATGGGGTATGCATCCCCTTGGTGCCAACAGCGCCGGAGGACTGATTCGCCGCTACCAACAAACAGTCAGAGATCCTCCGCCAGAGGTATCTTGTCTCTCAAAGGCGCACCAATTGCCTGCTCATATGTCCTCGCTCTTTGAAAGACCAAGCTCTCCTTTCTTTGCGAGCTTGGCGGAGCACGAGTCAGGAATTCAGAAGTACTAGTGTTGATATGGGGGAGAGGAGGAACGACAGACGACCGTCGGTCGGCCAACGACAGGAACCTTGCCGGAGACTGGTGATTGTTCACGCGTTCCTTGTTGTCCGCAGGAGGAGAGCTTTCAGGAGCTGCACTAGTACTCGAGTTACGCCTTTGTAGTCCAGGCATGATAGACTTGACAGCTTGGGTCAAGCGTGAACTCGTCGTCCGCTTGTGCGTGTATGTACTAATGGAAGGCGAAGAAACACGTGGCCTTGGAGTCTCCGACACAGCTGGGGATGGTGGAGATGAAATTCCTGGACTTCGGACGCGGAGAGGAGATATCGGAGGCAGGGCTGGTGGTTGCGTGAGAGGAAAAACAACCTTGTCCGGTGATTGGGGGGTATTAGTTCCTGATCTCGAACGTGGTATGTGGGCGGCGGAATTGTCTTGGGATGGACGACGCCGTGATTCTCGTACCGGTATGTCCCCTGGTTTCCTCCTGGTCAGGTACGTGATATCTTGCACATATCCGCTAGGGGTCCACACGATGCCATCCTGGAACACTTCGGTGTGGAGCTGTACGTGCGTCTTCGAACTTTGTGCCGGTCGCTTTCCTAAAGCTCGAAAGACCGAGGCATGTAATTCCATATGAGTCCTTCGTGTGCTCCGTGTTATGATATGAGGGGTCGCCAAGTCACCAACATCCGCATGTTGTACTGCTCGCTGCATACATCCGCTAGGGGTCCACACTACACCATCCTGAAACACTTCGGTGTGGAGCTGCACGTGCGTCTTCGAATTGCGTGCCGGCCGCTTTCCTAAAGATCGAAAGCCCGGCGTACGTAATTCCACACGAGTGTTTCGATCTCTCCGTATTATGACGGGCGTGAGCGGCGCAGGGGTCGTCAAGTCGCCGCGACACGCATCTTGTACCGCTCGCCCTTCTTGAGGCGCTAGTATTACAAGAGCAGGGTAGAGATCAAAGTACGGATACACTGCATATTTTGGATCGATGTGCTTCAGCTATAAGCTGTCTTCAGCCGTGAAATAAGACTGATTGTCTGCGACTAATTACCTCTGGCCATGCAAGGAATTTCTTAGCAGACGCATATTCACCTTCGTCAAGTGTTCCAGGAATGTGAACTGAGTCAGATGCGCCGGGATACGGCTGCACGAAGGGGTATACAGGAGGGTCTGAGGATTGATAATATCAGCAGATATGAAACACAATCTTGCAAAACATACAGATCCAGATACAAGGATACTGTGGCTTGGCCACCTCCGGGTAATCATCGACCGAGACAGCGGGGTATACGAATTCAAGGGACCAGGGATAACCTGCAGGGTCTGATTACATTTCCTCAGATATTAGAAAGTCGAGCAGCGTGAATTGAATACTCACAGAGGTCCAATATTGGGTACCGGGCGGGTATTTTCACACTGATTGCTTTCGATTCTATTGGTGAAAATATAGAAGGCGATTTCTCTAGTTTGGTCGGCTGGGTGATCTCAACTGAGGGTCCAGGATACGGGATTATAAATGGGTACACCGGAGGATCTAGTCAAAAATATCAACCTGGAAGATTCACCAAGTAGATCGGCAGACATACAAACAACAAGCCATGGATAGCCAGGAGAAGCTTCGATTGGTATTTGAGCTGATTCGATTGCACTAATGAAGGGATAAATATAATCCAGATTATCAGGATAGCATGCATGATCTGCTAGATGCTTAGAGCGTGCGTTACAATCCAAAGCATTTAGACTCACAGATATCCAAGTTAGAATACAGAGAAGGAAGTCTCACTTCCACCTCGTGCCGGACGTTCGAAGCCACCCCGCTGGAGATTTCTGCTCGCAAAACGGTGGGATAAACATTGAAATGAGGGTAAACAGTAGGGTCTAGACACGCCGATGGTAAGCAGCTGCGCAGCAAAGTAGCTCGGACGTAAAACTCACAGATATCAAGAGCAGGATAAATATTTGAATTAGCGAGCGTTTCAGTTGCTTGATCTTTCAAGGTGGATATGTTTGCCCGGATAGGGTAGAGCTCGAAATGAGGGTACGTGGGTGGGTCTAAACTCGCACAACTCGATCAGAAAAGGCTTCTAGTGTTGTTGAGCTAACTCACAAATTACTAGGTGTGGGTATTCCGGGACAAAACCAGATTTCTCGAGGAGCGATAGAGGATTCTTCATATGGCTGGTGTTCCCTAAAAAGGGCCAAACCATATGCCACGGTCCGCGAAGAAAATCGCTATTCTCGACATCATCGAAAACCCGCTGACCGAGATCCGGAGAGGGTAGGCGCTCGATACTGTTAACGCCCGAGTACCAATCATCGTCTTGTGGGCCCCACGTCGTCGCAGTCGAGGGTGTGAGTAACACCGACCCTTGTATGCGGCGGTCTATATGCATGGATCCCGGAACGGACGGCGTATGGGGTAACTCTAGAGGTGGCGTAGGGGGTCCTGCGGAGCTCCGAGACCAAGCATAATCGGCCAAGTCAAGCTGAAGGGGTTCGTCGACTTCCCAAAAGTGGTTATTAGCGATAAGTTCGGCTAGCCCAACTTGGGCTGCCGTTTTAGTTCTCCACATCTCCACGCGACGGCGGCGAAGGTTGGATTGTCCTTTTCCACGTTCTATGGCAACCCAATCCCTCGCAAACGCTGGATACACATCAAGGTGAGGATACACCGCCGAGTCTAACAGATGTCAGATGGCAGAACCAACGAGATATGTGTTTTCTTACAGATTACGAGGTTAGGATAATGGGGAATCAGGTTGACGGTACATCGATTTATCTTCGTCGTCTGAGATTCCTCCACTTCTACAATAGTAGCACGAGGCGGGTAAATATCGAATTGGGGATAGGCAGCAGGATCTTGTGTTCACGTCAGAAATGATGCATGATCCCACCATAGAGACTCACATATGATGAGGTATGGATAGTTCGATGATGAGTCGCTCTGCTGTCCTAGGTGGACGGATATCGGACCAGCGTTTGGTGCGTGAGGAGTTGGCCACACTGCGCGCCATGTCGCCGCACTTTCCCATCCGAACGAACTTCCCCAGACTGACTGCTTCCTAACTACGATATCGGCTGCGTAACAACGATAGACCATTGCGAAATGTGAGAACATACAGATCACGGATGATATTGACGCTCACCAACTGCCGGGCTTTGACTCCATGACCCCGAGACAGATCTGCCCTGGTCATCTGTACGTCGCCTCGTCAGGGGATTTACAGCATGTAACGGATAAACTTGGAGCCAGGTCTTGGCTGTCAACCATCCGAAAGAGATGCCCAAAGCTACGCTTGAGGCTGGCCTCCTCTAATCATTGCTTCATGAGTAAGAGCAAGAGCCTCATTCCCACAATACATACCGTATCCCGTGTCGGGTATATCTCTAGGTAAGGATACACGCTCGGATCTTCCACAAATGTCAGTGCCCGTGTTTATATAATGACGTACGCACTTACAAATGGTCATATTGGGATACTCGGGTGTAAGACAGCCTATATTCACCAACCTCACATCTACCTTCTGCTTGAGCGGCTCGGTGATCTGCAAAGCCTTTGGATAAAGGTCGAAATGTGGATAAACAGCAGGGTCTGGGCCACGGAAATGAGGTAAGAAATATTGCCGAGGCGCATGGTTTCACTCACAAATAACGAGGTTTGGATAAGACGTCAATACGCCGTCTAGTGAATATATGCTTGCATCCACCTGAGTCGACCCCTTCATTTTCACGCCCTCGATAACCGGATATATGTCTAGATGAGGGTACACGGCGGGATCTACCATAGCTTGTCAGTGTTTGCAGAATCATTAATCGTAACACCCATACAGATCACCAAACTGGGGTAAGACGTTATGAAGTTGCGTGATTTGCTGAGCATCACGGAGACCGGTTGTGAAATATCCTCCTCGGCGGTGCATGCAGGATAGATTTCAAAGTCTGGGTAGACCGCAGGATCTTGTTTTCGATGAGCCTTCGTAAACTGAACAACTAGCTCCAAACTCACAGATACAAAGATTTGGGTATTTAGACTCCAGTCGTCCCGCTCCACGAAGCTCAATGGGAGCGACCGGGTTCATCACCACTGTCGAGTATGGGTAGACCTTTCGCCAGGTCGCCGCCCTCTGCCAACCAAACGAACTTCCCCACACCGACAGGAGAGAGGACTTGATTGGCTTGAAGATATTGGGCAGGGAATGCGTATTAGGGTGGGACTCTACGGCTGGGTCTGCGCGATTCACTGTTAAGAGGCATGCTACCCTCCGCGAGGACGGGTACTTACAGATCACCAAGTTGGGATACTGAGGCACGAGGCCATTGGAGACTTGCAGCAGTACCTGAATCGTGGGCTTGGGCTGGGTAGCTGAATACGGGTAAACCTCTTTCCATGTCTTTGCGGAGTGCCACCCGAAGGAGTTTCCCCAAACCGCACAGAGTCTTGGCGCCATGATATCTTCGACCATGCGCTGTCCTACGTCAGGCGAAGGCAGCTGAGATACATTCGAAACAGCCGGGGACCACTCATCATAAGTCGGGCCCCAGCTTGTCGCAGTGGTCGGAGTAAGCGAGACAGTCCCATTTGCACGACGATCGAGATGTACTGAAATGGGTCGAGGAGATACAATCGGTGATTCCATGACAGGACTGTTGGGCCCCGCAGTTGTGGGTGACCAACGGTATTCATCGTTGTTCACTGCCTTCCGGGAATTACACACCAGTGCGTACTCATCCATGATCGTCACACCCACGGATAGCCCAACATCTGGGGCCGGTTGGTAGGTTTCTGTCATTGAGACTGGACACAACTCCGTGGTCGCCCTCCACGAATTTACGCGATGATCCAGGTCATTCGTCGCAGCCTGAGGGATGGCTGACTGGGGGATGGCTGACTGGGGGATTGGGGACAAGGCATGGATAGGAGAATCGGGATGATCGGGATGATCGGGATGATCGGGATGATTCTGGGATTTGGGAGGCACATGGACACCATGTAAATCGAGTCGGTCTACCAGAGAAAGCTTCCTAGGAAGATGACGAAGCGTTTCTGGTCGCGAGTTGGTGGCCAATGTTTGTGACCCCGAAGCATCCCACCGATCCTCGACTGGTTGTTCATCTGCGTTCGTAGTCTGGCTCTCTCCCCGCCAGTGAGCTCCAAACGAAGCCTGAGAAGTTATGATCGGTGGAAATGCTGAGTCCGAGTCCCGCAAGGTTCCTGCAACCCACGCGTCAAACCACCGCGCTTTGTTCAAGTCAATGTCGAATTCAATACTCCCGCCTATCGGCAGCTGCTGATTGGAAGACGGGCGACCCTCGAACAAGTGGCCAAAGAGATACTGCCAAGAATCATCGGAAATGCGAGGTGTCCTTGTAATGCCACTCTGGTTGACATGAAGGTAAAGGCAAAGCCCCGCAGTGCTTGGAAAGTTGTATTCGCGGGCAATAGCATTCAATTGTCCAAACATCTGAAGAAAGCGAATCAATGCGTCTAAAACTACTATGGCATATATAACTCAGATACGCACTGACGAAAACAATGGCATCAGGATGCCTTGAGAGAGTCTATAGCGGGGCCCCATTGACAGAACGTTTCCAAGATGTCCCTGATCAAGCGGCAAGTCAGGAGGTGGGATAACCACCACGAGATTCCTTGGGCTCCGTGCGTAGCTACGATCACGAGAATCGCGGGCGCCTGAGTTTTGATACGAAAGAGTGGATGGCCTACGAAGCTGATATCTAGTACGTTCGGGTGTGATACCCTGGTGATGACCATTAGCCGGAGTCATGTCCAAGTCTGCTCCTGGATTGCCAGACAACGACACCGGAGGAATGTGTGACAAATCGTGGTCAGTGTCCGGAGGGCTGAGAGGCAAATGTCTGAAGGCATGGACGGCGGGCATCGTATGATACGAATGTGCATGGCCGGCAAGAGAAGACATTTCTCAATAAACAAGCCTGACTCGGAGAAGCGTAGACCACTCGGTCAGTCTGTGATCCACCAAGTGGATGAGCGAGGGGGGGTGGGGAAACATTTTGAAGAGAATGCATCAGATATAATGCGGCGTTCGGGCTGCAACACGAGGCTATGAGAGAGCGGTTCTCAGCGGTGTCTGATCGCAAAGACGGTGAGTGAATCACCAGGACGACCGTGTCCAATTACCTATTGATACATCGTGGGGGCAGTGAGAGCTTACCCACCGCCGGGGGACCTACCAGTATTTAAAGAGCTGCTGGTCGGTGGATTGAAGGGACGATGAGAAAGACTCATGAGAGTGGGAGTTCAAGTCGGCTTTGCATGTGCCCCGGAGTGGCGTTGTAGTCCTCATCTGGTCGACATCGACGACAGCAATGGAAGCAAAACTATCACATCTGGCCACGCTCGCACAAAAGGACAAAACGCCCGCCTACCTTTCCCTCCTCTCAGAAACCCTATCTCGTCCAGATCCCTCCTCCCTCCCCGCAGATCTCCATGTCCTCATCGACGCCGTAGCCAACCCAGACATCGTCGGCCTCGTCACAGGTAGACAAGTCATTTCAGAGCTCGTCAAGAGCATCGGCGCCGGCGCTATCACCGACCACGGCATACGCAAACGCGTCGTTGAAGACACACTCGCGACCCTTCAGCCCCGAATCGCCAGCTACGAGGAACAGGTATTTAGTACCCCCCCCAGGTCCAGGTTTATTGACGTCAGCTCCCTATCAGGTTAACTCCCTGAGGTTCCAACTCGCTGATCTCCTGGAAGCCGAGGAAGAATGGACCGAGGCTGCTCACATCCTTATGGGTGTTTCTCTCGACTCTGGTTCACGGTACGAGCAACTCGGTGTTGCCACCATCGCGTGCTAATAATTCTACTACTAGTTCGTTACCTGACGGGGACAAGTTCCGCGTCTACGTCCGTATCGTTCGCCTCCTCTTGGAAGATGAAGATTCGGTAC
>QFEF01015344.1:0-14415 GCA_003316035.1 Neoboletus subvelutipes | reverse complement strand
CCTGTTAAAATCCGGAGGTCCAAAGGTCCAGAGTTCAGCAGAGTAAGTCCAGTGCTGTAAGTACCGGAACTCAGCTGTTGCCTAAGGGCAAGAACAACTGAGGTGTGTGGAGAAGAAAGGGACTATATATATACTATTTGTTTAAGGCACACTCGTACCTCAATAAGTATCAGGGACGAAGGAAGAAGGGAAAAGTACGGTAATGGTTGCAGGAGCCATTGCCAAGTGGCGACTCCGTACCATAAGAGCAGGTGCCACTCCAGAGTTCCAAGTCCTAACTCTGAGTGATCACAAACCTATCCAGTCCCTTTGGAGGACCAGACCACCAGAATTCCTTCTGGAGTAAATGATATTTTGTCACCATGTTTGTTCAACATGTCAACCTACAAGTTACATGTGCTGGGTGATTACATCGAGACTATTCGATTATATGGTATGACAGACAACTATTCAACTCAGGTGGTAGGTACTGCCTTCATGAGCGAGTCATCCTGTACTGACAACAATTCTAGGGGGAGCTTGAACATTGCTGCATCAAATGATTCTACTCAAGAACAAACAAGAACTCTTTTATGCAAGCAATTGCAATACATCAGCAATGCGAGCGGATACTCTTCAGGATGCAGGAAGAGGAATGTGGTTCCAGCAAAGACACCACAGGTGCAACGGTGACTACAGGAGAAGATCAACCATCCAAAGACCTCACGGACAATGAGCCACCATGTCTGCCGGAACTACACTATCAAATCGGACAGGGTAAAAAGTCATATTGGGATGTATCTGCATGGTTATCGAGCAATAGAGATGATGTCGCATTGCAGGTATGTGACTATATATGTTCACCAAGGATAATGAAACACAGGGCGGGAATAGGATTTCTTGCCAAAGCTCAAGAATCATATTCTGGGTCGTTTATTGGGTGATGCTGCTGGCGAGCAAGAGTTCACGCAAGCACAGTGCAATGCACTTAGCCTCATGCACAACCGCATCTACCAGCATCAGGTCTTACGGATCAACTACACAACTTACGACCTGCAACGAGCGCAGGACTCACTCAACCCAAACAGCCATGCTGACATCATGGTGCTTTCGCATGAAGATGTTGAGAACCCTCACCCATATTGGTATGCTCATATTATTGGAGTCTTTCATGTTGATGTTAGGTATTTGGGTCTGGAACTGGAGGTCATGGAGCCCAGATGTTTTGACTTATTGTGGGTACGATGGTTTGCACACAAGAGAGACTTCAAGTCGGGATGGGCCACTCATCGTTTACCCTGTATTGGATTTTACCCACGAGGTGATCCTGATGCCTTTGGGTTTATTAATCCAGAGGATGTCATCTGCAGTGTTCACTTGATTCCTGGGTTCCATTATGGGTGTACAGTTGATTTGCTACCACCGTCAATCACACACTGTCACTCCAAGGACAATAAAGATTGGGACTGGTATTTTGTCAACATGTAAGTGGGCTTAATTACTCTAGGCTACAGCTTATAACTATGCTACAGTTTTGTGGACCGTGACATGTTCATGCGGTTTCGAGGTGCAGGAGTGAGGCACAAGTCAACCCACAAAGTCACACAATGTCTACTCTTAGATCGTGACAAACTCGACTCTCGGCCGCTCACGCTGGAATGCGAGCACGAATCATCAATGGAGGATGTTGAGGAAGACGAGCAAAACAGCCAGCCTACCGATGATTCAAGTGATTCTACCTCCGAGTCGGAAGACAATGACGATGACGACGAAGACAACATGGACATTGATGGTGTCGAGGTTGAAGACCATCCGCAGGTCATGGATGATGAACTTGATGATGAAATGGACGAGTATGGGTATGGTGGGCTAGAGCAAGTTGAGGACGAAATGGAGGAGGATGCTGGGACTGCCGAAGATGAAGATGGATTGGGTTCCGCCAACACTGAACCTGACTATGCCAACTTGTAGTATTTCGTTTCGTTCAACGTCGCGCTCTCTATATACCTTGGTACGAAAGTATGTAACTATGCTAAGCAGTCTCGGATGTAACAACTAGATCTGACAAGCTATGGAGAGGAGAGGGCCATTCTGGCGAGAACTGGTGAGACCTTGGGTTGGATCGGACAACATCGAACGGAGTGATGGACGGTTCTGCTAGGGCTGGCAAGGCCTCGCCAGGTCTCCGGACTATTCCGGCGCTTGCTAGGGGCCGCTAGATTTGGAATGGTTTGCTGATGTTGGTGGCATCAAGGACTACGGGGGTACGCACTCTGGACATACAAGTAATCTTCGTGCCATCTACACATACTAGGCTGGCTTATCATCGATGACTGGTCTACCATCCAAGCAAGCGCCGTCATTCACGATGCACCACGATCGTGAAGCATGGCTGAAGTGTATCTTAGCATATATATATTCAATCATACAATGACATGGACCCGGTGCGAGAGGACGAAGGGTAACTACTAGCTTACACACAACTTAGGGAGAATACGCTTGCTCTGCTTCACTGAATGCGTTGTTGAGAGCATCAATCTGTTCCTGGGCAATGTTCCTCATGGACTCCTGTGCATATCATCACGCCAGGTCAGTATCGAGAAAACAGTGTCAACGAGAAGAGGAAGAAGAAAAAGCAAACTGTAGCGTGCATAGGGACGGAGATGAAAAAACAACAGCACCACGAAATGCCTACGCTCATTTACAGCACCGACATGGTACCGGCATCTGATCCATATACGTTACGCCGAACGCATCAGACTTGGTCTGGAGATCGTGGAGATCGACCTCGTCCACCCCAAATATAACGAGGGAGGTTTCTTATGGATGAGGTTGTAGAGGGTTTCCTCGACCTCAGGTACGAATTTCTCTACTTCTGCGAGGATGGACGGGGATGGCCTGCAAACTATTGAACGCGGGGCCGATCTGCTACGCGAACGCGAAGAGGGAAAGAGGGAAAGATGGAAAAAAGGAGAAATCCGGCGTCCAACGTTGGTCCAACGTAAGAAAGCGACATCAGCACAACGTAGATCGTCGACGAACGGGGAATCCTTACAGCCATGTCGGCCGTCGCGTTCTTATGGATGGCCTGTAGTGGTGTGCAGGTTATATTTCAGATGGATACATAGCGATGGGGGGCGGACAGGCCCGTGGAGATGCTTACTAGGGTTTGCTCAACCGTGCCGCCGTTGTCGGGAAAAGAGTTGATGGAATCATCGAACAAGCTCGTTTGCGTATCCAGGTATTCGATATCCGCCTTAACCTTGGCCGCGTCACGAACGAGGGATGAAGGAACATGGTGTCGCGAGTGAACGGTGAATGGGGCGATCTTTGGGGACTGAGCTGACGGAGAGCACTAGCCCCTTTTTAAGCCTCGACCACGACTCCGGAAGGGAAGGGAAGATGTGTCATGTAATACCAGAACCCCCCGCCACATGACGCAGGGAAGAACGGGGCAGTATGTACTGTGGAAGATCAGATATGAATCGTTTCCGGTGCACGCTCAGGTGGATCGAGAATGCCCTTCTGGTTTAATCTGACATGATATCCTCCATCATTTGTCTAAATCCACACAATCGCGTTGCAAGGACCTCGACGTAACCGAGGGAGGCGCTCCTGCGGTGAGTGCGATTCTAAGGGAAGCGAGCCAGCGGGATGCAGAGGTGATCCATCGGCCTCCATTGAATTTTACTCCATGTCATAGTCTCGTTTGAGTAGGGGAATACCCGGGGACGAAAGACGATGAGTCAGAAGAGTAACCACGGCGAACTGAACTGGTCGACATTGAGGATCATGGAAAATGTCATGAAAAGTGCGCGATGGCGCCCTTCAACGATCTACATAGTTCCAGCGATATTACGATCCACCGGACGAGATCGATTGATTGTCGAAAAATGCACCGATCCAAAGACCTCGGCTGAGGACGTTGATAGTTGGGACGTATCGGGTGCCGTACTGGTACCTGCTTGAGCGCAACAACCTCTCTGAGGTATTTGGGAAAACTTGGCAAATGAAAACGACGCCTTGTGTGATGGGATAGAAGGTGGCCAAAGTGCCACGACAGTGGCATGCTGTTGAACCTGATCTGCAGAGTGGTCGACGTCATGTACTAAGAGCACCACTGATAGAAAAATGACGGTCCTCGCGATGGGGTTTGCATCGTAGCTCAAAGGAATAATGGGTGTCTGGGCTGCTCGGTGGTATCAAAAACTGAGTACGCTGGACGAAGTGTCACCCGTAAATTACGTGGGGGATGCAATTCAGTGATAGACGCACTACTCGGATGAACACGCGCGAGCATACATTATGCAGGGTGCCACTTACTTCGTCATAGACTCGTAGGGTGGTTTAAATACACCGTTCGGTTCAGATCACGGATGCCAAGTCGCCGCTGGCTCTGCTCCTGCTGTGTGCCTGTGAAGTAAAGCTCCCAGTGGTTTAAGTCAAGATTCTTGGGGTGTAGCTCGGTGTTTTCCGCTGTCTATGGATTGTGATGACTTTCGCTTAGGCATGCCGAATTTGAACAGTCGATGAAAAGTCGTTCTTCCGACTATTGATCCTTCACCAGGCAAGCTGTAGCACACCCGATTGACCATTGATGATTAAAATGGCAGTGACAACGATGGTTGGCTGGCTAAGAAGGGCCAGAAAGACAAAATAAAAACAAAACGACATTGGCGGCTCACTATTGTGCCTCCTGAGGAATTGCAAGCGGAGCACAGTCGGTCACTTGTTGCATTGGCATATTATTCTACATAACATTGAGCGGGTCGAGGAGAAAGAGGCGAGGAAAGAGTCCAAGTTGCGGGATTCCAACGTCGTAAATGACAATGTCGTTGAACGCCGCCCTCGTTGCGCAGTGTCTCGCTCCAGACCATGCATCCAGAAATCAAGTAAAATAACAGCTCAACTAGCTCACGAGTCAGCACTCAGCCCGGATTTCTGCCCCATTTGCTCAGTCTCACAGAATACCACATCGATGTATGACGCGCGTGGGATGATCCTCTCAGGCCGACCCACACCAAACTCTAGCCTGACCAACCTGCCAAGTTGCCCATCATCGCATATATTGTCCAGAGCGTCGGGGAACCCAACAACGTACGTCTGATTGCGGTTCATCGTGGCCGTTGAATCCGTTTCGGGTACCACAAACAACGCTTTTCCTCACACGACGCCATCGTGTCCTCGTACTCATAGTTTCCTCTGCACACATGGTCTTGCACAACTACGTCACGCATCTCGCACTTGGAGTTGTTGGACAGAATTGTTGACATGCGGCAGGCGGCGAGTGACCGTTGCTGGCGCTCGACGTGCCTTTCATCTCGCTCTGCCATGCAGGAGAGAGCCGTATGACCCAGCATAGAGCGCATCGCCGGAGCTGGCCCTGCCGGTCTCAATGCTGCTATACGTTTTAAGCGGCTCGAACAAGAAAAGGGAAAAGAATTCCGTGTCGTCGTCCTCGAAAAGGGTGGCGAAGTGGGTTCGTCGAAATTTGGTTACTCGATCACCTCCTCTCGACTGACCCCGGCTCGGCCCAGGATCACATATCCTTTCTGGAGCCGCCATAAAGCCTCGTTCTCTGAACGAGCTGCCCGCGACGTCCTCCACAATGCGATTCTTCACCAAGAAAGATTTTTTTCCTATTCCGCACCCTCCCCTGATGTCCAACGAAGGCAACTACATCACCTTTCTCTCCCGGTTTACGGCATGGCTGGGGACCATCGCCGAGGAGCTTGGTGTCGAGGTCTATCCCGGATTTGCCGGTGCCGCTCTCGTCTATGACGAGGACAGTAACAGCATGGCTGGCGTCACCAACGAAGTCCGTCTCGACAAGCAAGGCCGTATGAAGGAGACGTTCGAACCTGGCACGGAGTTCCGTGCAAGGGTCATGCTCATCGCCGAAGGCGCGCACGCCTTGCTCTCCGAGGAGCTCATCCGCAAATTCGACCTACGTAAAGACGCAGATCCACAGACGAATGGCATCGGTCTCAAGGAAGTCTAGCATATCGATCCGAGCAAGTATCGACCGGGCGAGGTTGGCCGCTTGACTATCTGACTTATGGTGGAGGCTGGGTGTATCACATGGCAGACGGACTCGTCAGCCTTGGATTGGTCATTGGTCTCGACTACGCGAACCCGTATCTCAGTCCGTACGAAGAACTTCAGGTGAGTCTTTACGCGTTCTTGTGTGTTCCGCGCTAGAATCTGACACTCAATGTGGCGCATGAAACACCACCCTTACGTTGCTAAGCTCTTATCTGGTTCCTCGACTCGTATCGCTTATGGTGCTCGCTCGTTGAACGAAGGCGGGCTACAATCCGTCCCCAAACTTCACTTCCCAGGTAGTGCCCTGATCGGATGTTCCGCCGGGTTCGTCAACATCGCCAAAATCGAGGGCACACACAACGCAATGAAGGCCGGCATGCTCGCAGCAGAAGCAGCCGCGGACCTACTCACAGAATCAACATCGTCGGAGACTGGTACCGACGCTCCAAGCGACATGAGCAAGTATGACACCGCTGTCCGGAATAGCTGGGTATGGTCGGATCTGAACGAAGTGCGCAACTTGCGTGCGAGTTTCAGCACGTCGTTGGGCATCTGGGGTGCTATCGCCTACTCGGGCGTGGACTCACTCTTCCTCAAGGGCTGGACCCCGTGGATGTTTCAAGAACCGCCGTTACGACGCTGCGCATACGCTGACAGCCAGTCACTTCAAGCCCATCGATTATCCTGCACCACAACCACCACTGTCGACTGATCTGTTGACATCTCTGATGCTCATGGGCCCGAACCACGCCGAGGACCAGCCTGTCCATTTACGGGTCCGCAAGGACGACGTCTATTTCATGCTAGTCAACAGTGAATTTGACCAAATTAACCCAAAATGACGGTGAAAATGTGTACATTTCGCCTCTACTACCAGGTTTCCCAGTCCGAGCTTGCCGGAGGGGCATTTGACACTAGGGCGGCCATGTCCTTTCTTTTTCCCTTGCTTGTCATGCCAGTTTTGCGCCACTTCTGTATGGAAAGCTCTGTTTCTGCGCACGTGCCTCACTACGAAACAGATCCGACAGCTAGTGGTACCAAGAAACCACGCGAGATGCATTTTACTCCATATACATACCTCAGACCACACAAGAATTCCAGATTCTATGGGTACTCAAGTACTCAAGTTACGACTACTGTACTTCGATTGTACATATGCAGCTTGGTCTTGGGATCTGGTTCTGAAGCGCCGAGTGGTACAGTGAGCGGAAACATAATACCAGGAGGTTTCAGTTGACTGGCAACAAGTGATGGCAAGGGGAGTTCGTGGCGACTGGCTGGCTTGCCGCTGCCGGGCCTCAGACAATGCAAGTGTTCAGAGGGGTCGCTAAGGCACCCGGCCGAGATGTGCTCAGGTTCTTGCATTTCACTCTAGGATTGGAAACAACGGACATCAGGGTTTTCTTTCCGGCTATGAGTCATAGTAACCTAAAGGGGAGACAACTTAACGGGACACATACAAGATGGAAGGGAGAGTAAAAGACCGACGGGAGAAAGTATAGAGTATATCGATATGCACGCACATTCACTAATGCGGTTGGAGCCTTCCTGGGTTGCTGCAATCGTCTTCCTCCGGCCTTGGCCCTGCACACCGTGCGGTGGCCACAATTGAGCGGCATCATGTTACTCTTTGGCAGCGAGCTTACGTGTGAGTCATTCGGTGAGAGCTTCTTGAGGGAGCCGCTGAGCGAGCAAGGATAGTGTGGATTGCAATTCATGAGCTACTTGCGATGGTGATGGCGCAGAAGCAACAGACAATGGAGAGCGACTGGTGAATAGGCAGACGCGCAAGAATAGAAGATATGGACATGATTGTATCATCAAAATCGAAAAGCTTTCCCTTGAAATGTGATACGTGGGTTGGTCGTGCTCATAGCTTTCCTCGGAGGAATGTGTGGATACGGTGGAGGTTTGTACCGAGGGATGACGAAGGAGAATCAGTCATGTCAGAGTCTGGGGAGTGGGCCCTAAAGGACCCTGAAGGGCCATTGATCAGGGAGATGCGTGGTGTACTGTGGGTGAAGAAATGGCGACTCATCTGAGTGAAGGCGAAAATGTCAAAATCCAAGGTTTGATTCGGAATCGAAATCAAGGATCTGAGTTAGGGTTCGAGCAGTCCGATAGACTGACAAGTGCTGCACGTTTCCTCCAGCCTCCGGCCTCGAGTTGAATCTCCCCCACATTCATAAGAAAGATACTCAGGCTGCAATTGAAATGTCTTCAAGTTCCTGCCCATGACGGTAACCTTGCAAATGACTCCTTGCAGACACAGCTCGACAGCTCGACCCAAGCTCGTGACACAGTGAAGCACCAGTGTGAGCAGTTCATCTGCCACCGTTTAATTGTCATGCTGCATCAGTTCGAAGAAGCCGCCCCATAGTACCGCCTTGCACATACCTTGCGGATGCAATGCATTCGACCAAGCTTCTGAAGCGCTCAGAGAAGCCTTGATAATGGAGAACACGCCACCAACCAACAGTCTCGTCGGAGTTGTTCCGAACAACAATTCAACCGTTGTTCAATGCGCATGTTAGGTTCCATCAAATGAAGAATATGTAATTTTTTTCGGCAAATCGAGGGTTCTACTAACCAAATGCAGAAGCGCCGAACTTGAAGCTCAGCATATTAGTACTATGCATAGTCACTGATTAAGGAAGGTGACCATAGAACGCTGACTGATTCTGACGCTGACGCCGTGCAGTTGACATGTGCAAGACGTATCTTGTACAGATTTAGTATCCACTGACTTCTTTGTCAATGTCGCCCAGGCTGGCCGTACGCCCAGTGACACAACCCTGACCCCAGGGCTAGTGAAACGGGTCACTACGTATTAGTTTGCATTACCCGGCACCCAGTGCCAATCACGCTATTGAACTTTCTGGCTGTGCTCCTCGCTGAGTTGTGACCCAGATCCAAGCCACCCACCGGTGATCTTACACCACGTATGTCCAGCGCTTTTATTTTTTGGAAGCGAGTAGCCTAATGTTCGAACTTTCTAGGTGGATGGGGTCGCTGCATCCACGCGGAAGCCTCATTTGTTCATTGCTGTAGAACGGTCTGCGGGTATGGCGTGTGTTAATAAAGATGATCCTTTCATGAGACGAACTTAAACTCGTCTCTCTCCGGTCTCGAGCCAGTGTCAATGTCAATGTCAACGCCCCCGCCGTACCGATGCCCCTCTTGCAAAAGTGCCTCTGACAATTCGCGGAACCTGGTGGCCTTTATTGACGGCACGTCTAACAGACCTGGTGACAAGGTAACTGTTTGTGTGTGCCACGATCCTCCATAGTTGACCAGTGTATGGGCAGAATACAAATGTCGTCAAGCTATTCAAACAACTGAAATCGACGAGAGGCTCTGAGCCCAAGCAACTTCAATGTTATTTGGAGGGGATCGGTGCATATGATATCGACAATCTATCTCTGCTCCGTCGCGTGGGGAAGGTGATCTACAGTTCATTTGAGATGGCACTCGCTTGGTCGGTTCTAGATGATAAATTACAGATTTCTGCCAACTACTGACGTAATTGGTCGCTACAGGAATGTGGAGAAAAATGTGAAAAATGCGTACACTTGGTTAGCAGAAAACTATCAGGAGGGGGACCAAATATACTTGTTTGGTGTGTCCAGGTTTGCCGCTGGCTTTAGCAGATGATGGGATGTTTACAGGGTTCTCTCGGGGCGCATATCAAGTGCGGACACTTGCTACTATGATCCATGAGGTGAGTACGTGTACCATTTGTCGTGTCGATGGCGATCGAGGGATTCAACAATTAGAACAGGTTGGCCTGGTGAAGGAGAAGCGTGACGTTGATTCGTCAGTATTCCCGTTGTTATTTTGCGCGATTCCTATGCTTCACGAGTATATTTCAACAGGGCATATAACCATTACCTTTCCATCGATCTCTATAGTACCGAAATAAGACGAAAGGCAATGTTGTTTAGAAAGGAGTTCTGTCGGCCGGGTGTGAGGATCCATTTCGTGGGTGTCTGGTGTGCTGCCTTTATCGTGCCCTTCGTTGCACCCCGAACTGACTTTGATCAGGGATACGGTGTCATCTTTGGGTCTGATAAAGAGAGATGTCCGCATCACCGCCTCCACAACGGTGACAAACGCGTGCCATTTCCGACATGCACTTGCTCTTGACGAACGTCGAGTCAAGTTCATGCCGGAGTACTTTACGGAGGTGAACGCTCATCGTAGCGACATAGCAAGTCCGAGATCCGCCATCAGCGATGTTAAAGAAGTATGGTTCGCTGGTAGCCATTCTGATGTGTATGTAATATATCGATTTACGTGAAGGGCAAAGCTGATGCAGTCTCGCGTCCAGCGGCGGGACCAGCCGGGGAGATAATCAAGTGGTTGGTCAATGTGAGGCCGACGACTCCGGGTCTTACCCTGTTCACGCTGGCAATGTGCCACTTCTATGGATGAGACGAGAAGCCGCCGCTAACGGTTTAGTTTTCAAACCGGAAGTGTTTACCTGGGATTCGGAGGATGTAGATCTCGGCCGAGAGGATTCGATGACGGTTGGGTGGAAATTTCTCGAGATGTTGCCCATTCGTCACCAAGTATCGTTTAGTGGTACTGGTAAACACGAGCGGAGGTAACGCCATCATGGTAGACTCAATTTCGTCGCTGATTGATAATCGTCTGCAGGCGGCACTGGTCTCGTCCTCGTTCGGTCATTCCTGGTCAACAAATTCATTCATCCATTTTGTCTGGCGATGTGTATACACCCCTCGCTACTCTACGAGATAGAGTTGATATTCTCACTGCGCCACGAAGAGCCTCAGACGAACTATGGACAACTGAACTCCCGGACGAGGAAGCAACGACGCGTTTATTGACATCTTTGCTTAACGATCAACAGAAGACGCTAAGATCTCTCGAGCAGGTGCTATTCCTTCTTAATTCCTGTAAGTTCTGCCCACTGTCAATCCATCCACGCACGTCGACGATGTATATCTGACGCGTTTAAATTATCGAGGGCTAGACAATGGACAGGCTAAAGCAATGCCCAGACCGCAACGGTCAATTGGCGGGCAATCTGGTTTCAATAAGGTTGCCCTCACCGTCATCTACGACGTACTTTGTAGGTTATCATCCGTAAATTTTCTCGGGAAGTATGCTGATCCCGTACATCTCCATAGCCAATTTTTCTGTTTCCGAGGAACAATTGAAGGATGCAAGGGACACTCTCTGCGATATTTTATCCTCCCCCGCCGGTACCCCGGGAGCTTTCTACGTTCTCCGATTCTTGACAAGGCACGAAACACTTCGACGACGTTTTATCGCTCACGACGAAGTGATCGGAGCTCTCATACGTGCACTGGAATGGACCGCGAAGAGCCCCAATGAGAATTTATTCCCATTAGTTATGGATAGTCTACGTTACCTTATCAATGAGGGTGCGTCTGATCAATGCCCTCTGGGCGCATACTCATCCTTTACAGATGACCGAAGGGACAGCATTATCAATCTGCTCAGCGCTAGTTCAGGTGAAAGCCAAACTATGCAATCGAGGCTCTCGATGGCATTGGAAGTGAAGGGTAATGGTGTCTCGTTGGCCATGTACTTCGCTGATTTACATCTTCATAGCACCTAGCCAGTTGGTGGCGTCGCTTAGGATGATTGCATCTTTTGCTCAGTACCGGCTAGGTAAGAGCTTTCCAACTCACTGTCGTACTTTTTGTTCATGCATTCGACAGATCTTTGCAAAGAGTTGGAAGCTCAAATCTTTGAGCTCGCAGAAATGGAAAGAAGTCTCATTGGTTCGGTGGCTGTAGAGGCTCTAGCTGCATTGAACGTGCCACGTGAGTCGTAGCATTACTGATGCACATTCTGTTTCCTGAGTGGCATCGCGGAAACAGTTACCTCCAAGATCCACTTCCCTAACATTCTAGGATACCTTGGTAACACTCTCCCTCCGTTAGATGTAGAAGTAGGCAGCACCTCTCTGCCTGACAACACTGGTGACTTGCTTCCTGCATTGCGAGACAAGAGTGAGCGCGATGCATCGTGCACATCTCGCTTTCGTGGTTGACTTGTGACAGGTTCTGGGAGTCTTGACGAGAAAGTAATGCATAACCTTGTGTCAGTTATTGAGTCGCGCGATGCGCATGAACGCACTGCGGCGACCTTGACATTATTGAAGCTATGCAGCAGTAAGTTATTGAGCAATCTCGATTACGGAACTGACTATTGACGAATTAGACTCGACGATTCGGGATTTTTGCTCGCGGGTTGAGGTTGTGGATATCTTTATCAGGCAGTTGGAACGAAAGAAGACTTCTCTGCTGGCAGCGTATGCTTTAAAGACGTGTTTGGAGCGAGGTGAGCGAGAAGCTGACCTTTGGTATGAGGATTGGCTTGGCTTATGTATAAATGAGGCATGGTGACACATGGCGATGATTTCGATCGTGCTGCACAGCTTATCATAGCCATGCTCGACAAAGGCTGGTTTGACGATGCAGTAGGCCGAGTCGAAGGCTTCGAAATCTTCCATGGGCTCGTGACGACTGGTAACCTTGGGTGAAATCTTGGTGATTCAAACATTGTACTCATGATGTGTTGTGCCCAGACGGTCTAAGACAGCGAGTCATCGGCTTTGACATAGTTGCCACTTTAATGAAGAAGCTTGAAGTTGGTGGCGGCCATGACGTCCGCATGAGCTTGATATGTCTTGACATCCTCGGTATGTATATGTCCGCTGAGTGTACGCACGTACATGACTGACTCGTTTGTAGAGAGGGATCATCCGGTGGAGCTGACGCAGATTGTGAAACAAAGCATCGACAACTTGAAGGCCAATGGCAAAAGGATTCAAATGAAAGGTGTCAAGACTCTTGCCGCGCTTGCTCAGATGCGTGAGCATATCTTCCGTCACCCAGTGTGCAGCCTCTGACGAATTAGCTAGCGGCGGGTGAGAGGGCTATAACGCCACACGTGATTGACATTGTGAAAATGCTTCCCCCGCCTTCTGGCAGTCCACCTCGACAGAGTCCTCAATTATTCGGTCCTATTGCTGCATTGTATGACCTGTCCAAGAATGGTAAGTCGAGATCCGCCCTGCCTCGACGTGAGGTAGTAACGTTTTGCTGGACCAACCTAGAAACTCTCCGGAAGATAATCCAGGACTCCCCGGAATTCGGGGTGTTGAAGGGTCACCGTCGCGCTGGTGCTCTCCCTCCCCAGGTTCCAACGACCTGACTATGGAATGAATGTCCCGCTGTATGGTAACTGGATACATTCTTTGAGCTATGTAGCTCATACTATCTATCCTCTATGGTGACTTCATAATCCATGCACTGTATATGTACATTCCGGTTAACTTAGTATCCCTGCGTACACGAACGAAACTGATAGCGACAATGTGGAAGTGCTCGACATACCGGAGCAGACTTTGAATACCGCAGGTATGATCCAGTGCGTTACATGTTTGCGCAGCTCGTGCGCGTGAACTGCCGACTTGATGGATGTTCCTCCCCAGACCAGGCCTAGGCCTAATACTTCGAGATTAAATGTTCGGTCTAGGGTGGGATAGTAGCTGCAGTATGTACAGGATGGGCGTAATCAATTGGGGCCTTCCGAGTCTATGGTGCACGTTCTGGGGTGCATTGATATCCGTAGACTCGCCATTGGCAAATAGCTCTGTAGCTGCTCATCGCCCCACCAAAGCAATGCGGCTCTGATGCATGGAATGGAGAATACGTACTCGGCTTGTCTAGTGGTATCCACATGGGGACATAGCCCCAAACTGGCATACCCTATGAAAACTTGAATTCGACCCCTCTCAGGTCTTCAAGATTTCCCCTCACCCTCGTCTCTACTCGCAAACAGTATGACAAACCATGTATCATATATGTTGTCCAACATGGTCGCGGCCGTGGACGAAGGCTTCTCGTATGATGGCATCGTGTCGGTCCCAGAAACAGGTTTGGAGGACGTCGAATACCGATCTAGCCGGGCTGGTTTGCTACGCGACAGCATGGTCGGTCCTCTGTCTAACTTACTTGCCCCCAGCTCACGGGGCTTGCGTTACAGGACCGGGTTCGGATGACAAGCGCAGCCGTTTCACGACGGGCAGCTAGGTGAATTGTTGTTGGTCACCCATATTCGTAACCCAAGGCGGAGCTGATGTGGGCAATTTGTAGGGTCTTCAAACAAAAGCAGCCCCATCACAATCTCAGTCGCTCCACGCCTGAGGGTGGACTCGAAGAGAAGAATCGTAGCGATGTGTCTCTTGCTCCTTCGGATCAACGATCTGAGGAACTCAGCGAGGGTCAAGATGAGAAACTGAGTATCTCCAACTTGCCGCACACGGAGGTGTACGAGCAGAACCTTCCCTCTCGTAAGCTGGCAACAGCGCAGGTACGAAAATGATTTGCA
>QFEF01015275.1:0-20273 GCA_003316035.1 Neoboletus subvelutipes | reverse complement strand
AAAAAACGTTTCGTAGGGTCAAAGTCGGCTGCACCATTAAAACGCAGCTCTGCACCAACTCAATTCGCGAATCAAGTTCCAGAAGAAATCCTCACAGATCCGCTCCTTAACCAAGCAATCAGGCAATTGCCCTCCAACTACTCTTTTGAAATCCACAAGACGATCCACCATGTTCGCAAGAATAGAGCTAACATGGTTGCTCTTCAGATGCCTGAGGGTCTCCAGATGTTTGCGTGTACCATCGCAGATATCATCGAGCGGTGCGCGGGTGATCACAGTGTTGTCCACCGAAACGTTTCTCATCTAGTTTCTTGTTCAATACCCCGTATAGGTTCACTGATACGCTGACCGTCATCATGGGTGATGTCACATACGGAGCGTGCTGCATCGATGACTACACCGCAGTCGCCTTGGGTTGCGATATGCTTATCCATTATGGACACAGCTGTCTTGGTTCGTCTTCTTAGCAGATAGGTGAACTGCATCGTCTGAGTTGCCAGATCCTAGTTCCGATCGACCAAACTAATATCAAGACGCTCTATGTATTCGTCGAAATAGCCATTGACCCCACACATCTCGCAGACACTGTTCGCCTGAACTTCCCAAATGATCGCGCCTCATTCTACGAACAGCTCATGGATTCAGAGGAGAACTGTGCGAGTATACCCGCGGGCCAACAGATTGGGAAAACACGGCACCTTCGCCTCCAAGGGCCGTCGTCCACGAGTGACTTTCCAAAGCACGGGTATGCTCAGCAACGCCCACACACACCATCACAAGAACCGACTCGACTAGCATTAGTCTCAACTATCCAGTTCGTTTCAGCTTTACAAAAGCTCAAGGATGACCTCGTTTTGGAACATGAAAGCAGTGAGACACTTGGCTCGCTGTCAGATGGGAAGTCCGATCGTTGGACTGGTAAATACGAAGCCAAAATACCTCGCTCAAAACCACTTTCTCCGGGGGAAATTTTAGGCTGCACAGCTCCGTCTCTCGGCGAGGTCGACGCATTGTTGTACGTTTCCGATTCTTGGTTTGAAGATCTGGCTAAATAGGTGCAGATACCTCGGGGACGGTCGCTTTCATCTTGAGTCGATCATGATCGCGAATCCTTCTGTTCCCGCATTTCGATATGATCCATACTCAAAGAAACTTACTCGAGAGCGATATAATCATGACGAGATGCGAAGAATCCGAGACCAGGCTGTCCAGTCTGCCCGCGAGAGCATTGCCTCTCTCCCTCTATCACTTGACTCGACCGAACTAGATCCCACAATTGAGCGTTCCCGTCCAGTACCACACCCTCAGCTGTGGGGTGTCATTCTGGGAACCCTTGGACGCCAGGGAAGCTTCAAGCAACTTCAAGCAATCTTAAATCAACTTTCAACGTCTCGCGTTTCTATACCCTATGTGCCAATCCTACTTTCCGAGGTGTCACCTGCGAAGCTCGCGCTGTTCAATCCACATATATCAACATTTGTGCAAACTTCGTGTCCAAGGCTATCTATCGACTGGGGTTATGCGTTTGCTCGGCCCCTCTTGAGTCCCTATGAAACTAATGTGGCATTGGGTCGAGCGAATGGATGGATAAGTGAGGCAGCGGAAGGGGGAGAAATGAAGAAAACAATGTATCCAATGGATTTTTATGAGGCTGGCACACCATGGGCTGTTTCCAGAATGAGGGGCTCGTTTTGAGGTGCTTAGTAAATGAGTGTATAATTCCATCATGAGGCTCTATCGAGCACGGATTGTCAGGTTTCCCTGGGCCGGCAAGTTGCCACGAAGGTACATAAGATGCTTATAGAGCGACGGAGTGCGTGGGCCATGATAGATTATAGATTGAAAACACAAACAAGCCCATCCAATGACGAGCGAAACCCTAAACACTACAACAATACATGAGTCAGGAGGAAACCAGGGTTGGATGTCAAAACCTACCCATAAGCATACTCAACTTCGTCTACCCCACCGCCTGAAGCGAAGGGACCGGACTGTTCCCTCGGTATAGGACCCAGTTCGGGTTCATCTTCGTCATCCAAGTCAATAGCACTGCCATCGTCCAAACCGAAGGGTAGCACAGGGCGAAGGCCAGCTCCAGAGCTCGATCGGCGGTTCCCGGCGGGTGACTTGGGAAGGGCGGCCATGGTCTTTGGACTCATGTGCTGATCACCACAGAAAAAATTTGTAAAAACCACACTCCATGGATTAAAAAAGTGGTTCTCACCTCCCAATTATTTAAGTTTTCATCCGGAATGTCACGATCTTCTCTACCTTCTAGCCTTGCATCATCGCCAAGGTCACCAATAGATACAACACTTTCGCTGTCGCTGATATTGTCCGTCATATTGGATACAAATTCGGGGAGCCGATGCCATGCCGAATTCGAAGCCGAAGGTAGGGGAGGTACCTGTTCATCTGACCAGCCTAAATCGGACAAGTATTCTTCATATTCTTCCTCAAAAGCAAGATCTTCCGTGGTGTAAGGTAAGAAAATCGATGGGTCTGGAGCTTGTGAGCGGGGAGGCGGGAAGACATCAGCTTCGACAATATTCGGGGTCCCGAGAGGCCGAATCATGTTTCCGAGATCCAAACCGGGAGGCAAACCTTCTAAGTTGTGGGATATGCTGACCGAACGACGATGGGCTTGGGTGTGCTGATTTGCAGCCTGTGGACCATACCGTTTGGTGTTGTCTATCAATCGCTATGTTCAGAATCTCCCGGAATTGCCTATGTACGAAGAAAGGCTTACAAAACTTGACCAAATGGCGGAGAGCTTGCTCCTGTGCCTGCGTCCTAATGTAAGCCAACTACAAAGCGACGGAGAAGGGGCGGTACCTGAGCATCAGAAACATCATCCACTTCGTTGCCGGTGAGCCATTCATCGCGCAAGTCGGGCCTACAATTGAGGTAAATAGAAGTGATGACCTTCATGTTCGCTGCCCGGCCATCAGAATCCCTGACAGATAGACGTAATATTCCTCCTCACATTGCCGCCATTTGCGACCGCAGAAAGGCACTTGACTTTTGATCAGCTTAAGAACATGGAGTTGCAACATTGGATGAGGGACACGAAGCACCCGTTTGAGTACAGCCTGGGATAAGGGATGGATCAGCCGCGGCCCCTTGCTCCACGTTCCTTCACTCACAGAGCTTTTGTATTGAACCAACATCCATATGCGGTGCGACCGACTCTTCGACAGCTTTTGCATGATCTTTGCAAAATTGATGGCCGAGAAGAAGTTTCGCCACGAAAACTCGGTGAGCATCTCCACCTCCTCCTCATGTTTCTGTCCGTTCGGCAAGATCTTGGATTGCAAGACGATGTGGGAAGCTGTACGTGGTCTCTCGTCCTGGATGCGCGGGGCAACACGCGCATGGTGAATCTGGCAGTACCGGAAGAAACTGGTGCCAGTTATTTCAGATGGTCCTCGAGATGATAGTTCGGGCTCACTTGTGATCAGGAGAATCAGCCTTGGAAATAACTGATGCTGAAACCTCTTGCAAGCCAAACATTTTCAAGATGAGGAGTAAACAGTTTGTATCGAGTAAGAGTTGACCGAGATGATGAAACTTCATCGCATCTTGCCACATGCACTTCCATAAATGTTTGGGTATGAATCAGCGGTATACTTACGAGATGCTTTGAACCACTTCAACGTCAGTAACAAGATAGCAGAGACTGCTTTGGATGTAATCTCGCGGTGTCGGGTAACATCTAGGTCGTCAAGAGTTGGCGGAGGGGGTGGGGGTTGTTCAGGAGCTAAGTAAAAACTGTAAACGAGATACACGGGAAAGTCAATTAACCATGAGACTCACGCGAAGCCACTCCAGGCGGAAAAACAGAAGAGGTAGAAGACTGGGGGATTTGTTGTTGACCTGTTCCGGCCGAAACTGTTGCCAATAACAATTTCAGTAGCACTAGTACCCAACCTGACAGCACTGGGAGAACAGAGCTCTAGGATTGAGATGGTATCAGCGCCCAGCAGCAATGCTTAAGCCTTTGCTTACATATATCACTTCGACTCTTTTCAAGCGCTTGAGATCCTCTTTTATCTCTCTGGCGTTCCGTTCCTCCGCACTTGATTTAGCCTCGACGCTCTCCACCTCGGCCTCCACAATTTTGGCATCAAGCAGCGCAACATCGATCAGCGCCTCGGCATTCTCAGGATCCTGGGATGGGTATTAGACAACCACAATCTCGAAGATGTGGCTGGGGAAACTTACCACCGATGTTGTCTTGGAGGATTCAGCGTCACCTTCCGATCCGGGTAAATGTTCCAATCCGCTTTCTGTAGTCATGCACTCCTCCCTCGTGCGCCACATCTGCCACAATGAGAGACTCACGTACATATGTCGGTTGTAGAGTTTGTCCGCCTCGTCAATAGCAAAGGGAACCAACCGAACATTGTTTGAGCCAAAACGACTTTTACGAGAGAACGGGAACAAGAATGGTCGGTTTTGATCGGTCTGATATTGCTGCTTCTTCGGCTTCGGAGAGGGCGGTGGTGAGGGTGCAGGAGTCGCAGGCTGTGGATTAGGGCGAAATCCCGTATTTTGGGGCTGTTGCTGGAATGCATGACTCAAGCTACCTGACATCGGTGACTGACGTTCTAAGTCATCATGGTGATAGTGATGGCGAACTGGAATGGGTGAATATGCCTGTGCCAATTTCACTGCGGGGAATGATAGTGTAGATTTCCCTTGAGCAGCCTCCGCAAAGCGGATGGTTGGGACCGGTGGAGGTGTGAAAGTTGGGTATTTGACAGAAGTCTCCTGATGGAATGCTTCAAGATCAAATGGTGTACACTTTATAGCGACGGCTAGAAAGCCGGTGAAATCAACTGATGGGCCGCTTAAACGAAGTGAATTCACCTTCGTCAGGTACTGGCGGTAGTGATGAAAGCTCGCGGGCGAGCTTTTTAACGCGCGCTAGCTCTTTGATCCCTCCACAACATGTAAGCAAAGCCTTCCACAGGACGAGGAGGAGCTGCGGATGGTAAGAGAGAGTCCGATGCTTGCAAAACGGGGTTCACACCTTCTTGATTGGATAGCCCTTCGCGCTCTTGTCTTTTAGACCAGATACGACATTGAACAGATAGATAGGTAAAGGAGGGTCCATGCTCACTGGGAATTGTACTTAGCATTAGAGTCTGCAAGTCTGAGTGCGAACGCGAAGCGCTTACTGAGCTCATCCGCAAAATCGTCCCGCTCCTTAAAAACTTCAATTATATGATACATCATTCCGAGGTAGACCGATATCTCGGTAGTGAACTCTTCCAAGAAATCGGCCTTCTCCGCAGCGGTGATCTGGAAGTGAGCTGCGTCTGCATCTGAAAGCGAACTGGTGCGGTTCGAAAAAGTTACAGAAACACGAGTTCAAATCCGTACCAAAGTAGATCGTGTTTTTGACTGGCGATCTTCATTGACTCCACAATTGTATTTAAGCCATTAGCGCTGCGAACTACCTTACAATTTTCGTAAATCCAGTGGAGCTGGTGCTCCGGAGATGTCGTTTCTGCAAATGTACCTGATTGGGATGCGACATTAATGAGCCTTCTGGTGACGGGTTTGAAAGAAATTAACCTTGAAGCACGTAAAAGAGGCGACGGGCATTCGTGAATCGGATTTCGGCGTCACGGTGCTCGAGACTCTCCAAGAGTAGTTCTACATGAGTCTTTCTCTGCGCGTCTGTAGTTTCGGGGCTTGTCCATTCTGGAGGAAGAAGGTAAAATTGTCATGAGCTCCAGTGATTGTCGAGCCCACCAACATACCTCCAGGAAATGAACCTTGCCAAGCTTTCAGATTTTCCGCCACTTGCGGCATTTCTACGTACGAGTAGAATTCATCAATTTCGTTCATTACGGTGTCTTCGTCATCGTAGCGAAAATCATAGAATGATTGCTGTGAAACACACACACGGTCAACAACCGATGGCACTAGATACATATTAGCGTGCCTTGGGCTTGGGTGCAGAGGTAACCATAGCCCTGAGTTGTCCGAGAGTGATGGAATCCAGCCCAAGTTGGTGTATACTTGCAGTGTTGTCTTGCATGTCACCTCCTGGGGGAGGTGCGAATACCATACTCGCAGTGCTGGCAGCCAGGGATGTTGCGATGTTTGATACCCGAGTGTTGTTTGTCAAAGGCTTGAGGATTCAACAAGAGAAAATAGAAGCAAACAACTTCAGTAGAATTACTAATTATTATTTAATTACTAATAATAAGATTATGTCTTGATTCTGCGTGCGGGATGCATGACGCGGCTGCCGGTACTTGGTGCTAATTTTGTTTCAACGATTGCCCCAGCGGGGTATCGGGCATTGCGCCCAACTCCAATCGTGGTGGAGCCCTGGAACATGGGAGGGAAAATGTACGCGGAATCGAAGAGCAATCTAATATCGATTGTGGCCCAGTATCAAAGACTGATCAGCTGAGTCAGACCTAGTCAGACGACGTGGCTGGTCGGCGATGGCCAGGGAGGTACCTGACATCGTGTCTAATTGGGGCAGAGTATGGGAAGACTGACAAGGTCATGGCTGTACGCGGTGTTCCGTCTATCGCGGCGTCGTTGGGGTCGTCGTCGGCAGAGGACACGCGTCTGCAGCATGGGGCGGAGTGTGCGCATCGGATGTGATCCTGGCTTGCAAGTTGCTACGCGACTGCGTAAGACTCTGGTCAGGGAACTAGCGAAAATCAGCAGCAAATTGTATGTACTCGCCAAGTTTGGGCGTGGGAAATCATGATATAATCATGGTTACGGTGGTTGGGTATATAACCAAAAAATTAGACAGAGGCTAGTTAGGACCGTTTTGGCTGTGGATCGACCTCGCAGTCGGTCTCATTCTTGCCAGCAACTCTCTCTTCTGGCCCGGCTCATCGTCTGCGACAGCGTCGGTGTCGTTGGGATCGACGAAGAAGACTAGACGAGGTCATCGCTGACAACGTCCACACACTCTCCCCTCCTCGCTCCCCTCCCCCCACGGTACAAGGCATTATCTGGCAGCGCCCTTCGCTCTCCAGGTCATCCTCTGCTTCTCAACATCCCTTTGGAGCACATCAAAAGGCACGCCTTTGCTGCGCGTTAGCCATTCCGACTGCAATCTCTTTCACCTTTCACCTATCCTAGTCTTCCCATTCCCTGGATTTTTTAACGACTCATCTTACGACCCTTTCCGCCTTCGCTCTTTGGTTCAAGGGGCCAGGTTTATTTACTCTAGAGATCGGCCTACCTCTGTTCTCGCACTTGGTAGTCGAGCCTCTCCTTCTCCACCTGCAGATGCCAGTCCCAGTTCCTCCTGTCCCTACCGCGCACTCTGTTCACAAGTGTAACAAATCTGGAGACTCTAGAAACCCTCAGTCTTCCGTTTTCCACCTTCTGAAGCATACGCTTCCCTCGTCTCCAACAGGCCCACCACCGTCTTTCGGCAGCCGTGAGCAGTGGATCAGCTCTCTTCCGTCGTGGAGACGAACCAAGACTCGCTACGTCTGGGAGAACGATTCTGGCCCCGCAGCGCCCGCAGAGGCTCGTCAGGGTTTTTCTGAAGGGTTGGCTAGTGCGGTCGACGCGCCCGCCATTAAAGGAGCCCACGTGCAAACGTGTATTCCGCCCCTAAACACCTTGTTTCCGAGTTGTGGTTTGGAGATGCCTTCACGTAACCCCCCTGCCTGTGACCAACCTATCGATCCAGGGCATATGCAGGAGACACCGTCGGGCGAGTTTGGGACTCGTCTTTATCCTGTTCTGCCGGAGTTGATCGGGGGAGACGTCCCCGGCGTGCGTGCGTGGCCTCATGCTCCGGATTTGTATCTCGATGATGGTGGCCTATTCGCACCGATTCTAGAAGATGATTCCCCTGACATGATGAATGGTGATGTAGGCTCGAGCCCTATCGAACCGGTCACACCTTTCGGAGATTATGTCGATCGAGCGGTGGCTACCTCGGATGCCACAGTTCTCCACGACTCCCTTCTGCCCTCCGGATCGCAGGAATTACGCCTACCCATTTCAGTCAATTGCGACTCTCAGTTCTGTCCTTATCCGTACATGGAGGTTAAGGAGGAGTCGGTTGTCACCGTGAATGAACATCTACCAACCACGGGCTTAATTCACAAGCAGCTCGCCGAGCCCATGGCTGAATGGCTTGTCTCGTATGTATGGAAGGTTTGCACGCACGTGCTAGTCCTCCCCCAGACGATCGCCCCTTACACGTGGGTTTATTATTATCCATTCATACAGCTATGTGTTGACCAGTGTCGTCAGACTTCCTAATGCGCCGCAGCTTCGTCAGCCCATGCCGCTGTACCTCATTCCTCGAGTACATTCCTTGCTGATGTCGACGCTTCTCCAACCATCAGCAATGCTGCTAGCATTGTGGTATATCGTGCGGTTACCTGTCTACTTTGGTGCGCCTGGTTTAGGTCCAGAACATGTGAAGGAGCGGCGCTTTAGAGTTGAGTTACTCAGTGATACGCGTGACGTTGTCGATGGCGAATCCCTTGAGGCCACTGCCGCCTTCAGGTTGATTGTTCTAGGATGTATGTTGGCAAATAAGTGGCTGGATGACCATACATTTTCCAACAAGACTTGGTCAGCACCTGTCTTACAAAGTAACGCATTCTCTTTACTAATATTACTTACAGGCATACAATTTCCAACATCCCTGTGCAGTTGCTTAACAAACTCGAGTATTTTGCCCTGGACATCCTTGCGTACGATCTGTCGATTTCTTCGTCTGCCTGGTCTCAGTGGCTCAGCCACCTACTCTCGTACCATCATTCTCTTACTACAACAACTTACCCTCAACCCATTGCGCGTCCGGCATCCAACCCCAGTGGGCTCATCCGCAAAACTATCCAAGAAATTATGGAGGCCCCGCTAGGTTATTCTATGAACGAGCCGGTATTCCTTGGTGTCGAACAAAGACTCAAGGAGAAGTTCGGGCTTCCCACTCTCCCGCATGAACTTGAGACCCTCGACATTAACTTGGACGAGGATGGTCCTCTCAGGGAAGAGTATTTGCCCAGGCGCCGAGTTAGTAATGGAGGTTCCTCGGGCGCTCATGGCTTAGAGCTTCGTAACGATCCCCAAAGCGGAGCTTCGGTACACCATGTGTTACCTCTCCTGGGCAGTATCAGTTTGCCACCACCTGCCAAGTGGAGTCCCGCTGGCGATGAACCAATATGCCGCCCAAGTGATCGTACTGCCCCGATGTATTTGCCGGTTCAGCCCGCTCTTGCTCCGCACTATGTTGGTACGGTTCCGACCGTTTATCATCCTTGGCCTACCGCTGGCCTGCCGTATACCGCTCCGTTTGGGCACCATCCAGATCGCGATTACACAGCGAACACTCTTCCTATCGCACGGTATACCTACTGGGCTCCTATCAATTGTCCTTCTGCAGTCCAACATCCTCAGCCTGTATGTAGCACTTCCGACTACTACGCAGGCCCTAATCATGTCCGCGGATACTCGCTTGGAGGATTCGAGTATGGATGCAGTGACATCCGTTTGTTATCTGAAGGACCTGGGTGCCATACTCGAACAACGACCTCCTGGACTCCACTGCACCAATGTGCTTATGTCTCATCTAGACAGTCGCTTGCCCCTCATCCTCCACCACTGAATTATCGATCAACTTGGATGCGGGCCTGAAGAGTCTCCCGCTCGCTTTCCAACTATAGCCGGTCGATTTCCGCACCTAGATTTCGTTTCGTGTCAGCTTCGTTTCGCCATCATAAATGTTGCACCCGGTGACGCGTACGGTGCCCTAATTTTCGCTCTCTTAGTCATGCATGCCCATTCTTTTGAGGCTTGTGAATACTGGATTTCTCTCGTCTCCAGTACTGTTTTATACAGTTTCCGGGTCCATTCGCAATGAAGACATATCCATCCCGTCTTGCGGACCATGCACTTGTTTCATCATCTTTCGACATCTCGACCGCTAATTATGCGGATCGCCAACTGCTTCCGGACCGACCCAGTCATCGCTTGGAGGAAAGTTGATATCCTCGGACTATCTGTCTGTCCCATATCGCTGTTCATGGATTGAACATTCACGGCCATTTGGTTCGCTGTTTCATCGTTGATGTATCAAATTCTCGTTCAGTACCTTCACGCCGCTAACCTAATTATCCTTTTGACGACTTCATTTCGTGCCTTTCGTCTCCGTTGTTTCTTCTTGCTACGTTTTTCCGTTTGGAATGCATCATGAAACCACAAAAACATGCAGAAAATCAACAAGCCACATTACAAAAATATTTAGCTCCTCCGATTTCCACCATTTCCATTCATCATCCTTTGCTGCTAGTCGCTTTCGGTTGTCCGCCGATGCATCATTCTGCAGCCCGCCCATCCTTGGGATTGTGATTGCTTTCGAATAGTGCAGCTTTACTGTCTCATTCGTTCTGCCTGCGCCTTCATGGGTAAGTAGTTATACCTCCCGGGAAACGGTACTTAGGTCAGAGTACTTGTCGATTCCCGAAACATATGCTTTATCGCCAAGTCTCATTAGCGCTCGAAGCCTGAGTAGCAACGTCAAACCACAAATCACCAGGTTATAAGTCATTCTCTCAACTCTAGAGCGACTTGTGACTGATCCACTCAATGCACGGTTCCCGCACTCTAATATATTACATATAGTCGTACATTTCTCTTGTCTGCGCTCTTGTCTGCGCTTCATCAAATATGTACCAACACGAATGGCACCTGCAGGGGTAATCTCTTAGAGCCGGACTCAAAACAAATGGGATGTTGTGGCTTGCCTCAACATCCTCCCCTTCTTCGTCCATCAGCATAACTTCAACTAGCAGATGTTTGACATGGGGTAGGATAGGTTTCTTGCTCACATGCTCCGCTAGTTTACTGAATTTCATCGGCAATCTTTCCGCACTCTAAAGAAGGCGTCAAAATCCGGTAGCCACATGTTCCTGAAGAGCGGACACGAACTTTCTTCCTGTCCGTGAAGGAGCTCCATAACATGCTCACACCTTGGCTGACCATGCTGACATCGAGGTTGTGGTTACTCTTGAACCATGCGATAAATTCCTTCAGAGTAGGATCGTTCTTGAACTCCAGGCGGTCCCACAGAGTCCATTCCGTGTCACCATACTTGTTCTTCTTGGCTGCGATAGGCTCCGAGAAACCGAAGAAGGGTAATGCGAGGTTAATAAACCCGTTCTTGTACTCCTCGAGTTTGTTTTTGCCATCAATGATCTAACTCGCTATCAGCGGATGATCTATCAGGAAGGGAAATGCATACTTTATAGAGTTCTAAGCACACCAGTCCGACGACAAGGGCAGTGGTTGTAGCAATAGCAGGAATGATTTTTCCAGCAATCTGCTTCGTTGTGTGGCGATCGGCGATGGGAATGTTGTAGTTCATTGCACGTAGATTAGAAGCGGCAGTGATGAAATCTATGTGATGGTTGGTGTCGTCGTCTTTCTCGAACTCGACTGGCGTAAGACGATAACCGGCAAGGGAGGATGGAGGAGGCAACTTCTTGATGAGTTCACTTATATCATCCGGATCTACATTCGACATTAGCGACAAAGAAGCTTATACATACTCGCCAATCTTACCGGTTGTACCTTGGTTAATTGGATCATTCTCGTTGATCTGAATCTTCACTCCACTCTTCGGAGAGAATTCAGGAACTATGACCGAGTCCGCAACCTTCTTGAAGATCACAGGATCGGTTTCGCCCCTGAGCCCATAGTTGTAGGCATGGAGATTTGCAGCGGCAATGATAAAGGCTAGGTGAGTTGGCTGGAGGCCATAGCTCAATGACTTATCAGGTCACATCGTTCGGGAACTTACGTCTGCCGAGTTGAAGATAAGCGGATCAGGAGCTCGTTTTGGGCCACTCCAGAATGGTTGCCCTGTGCTCGTCAAATGATCCTTAGGCAAGCTATGCAGCAGCTGTCGGATGGCGTTGTTAAACTTCTCTTCAAACTGAAGGCGAGCCCAGACAATGCATTCCTCGAATGTCAAAGGCTTATTGGTCACCAGATAGGAAACTATTTGCTCGACGTGATCATGTTGCTGACCAGAGTATTTGAGGGAGTTCTCCAGGTAGTTGGGCTCTGAAAGATACTGATTGACAGATTCTACAGGCTTGACAAACATGGCGTCAAATTCTTGTCTGCTCCACTCTATGGTGTGAGTGATAGCATTGGGGAAGTTTTTGACAGTGCAGGATAGCGCTTGCTTTTCTGGTGGGTCCTGTGACGACGAATAGGATTCTGTGAGATGAGGAATAACAACCTGAACGTTGCCTTTCGTTCCCATCGTGCCGGATTCCAGTAGGGGTTTTTCGTACAAAATACAGCGTTGGTCCATGTACACACCTGGAGTCAACGTCAGAGTGAGTGGGTGGTCGCGAAAACACAATCCTACGAGCTGCGACGTTGTCTAGTGCATTAGTGACACCATCGAGCGATGAAAAGAAGTCATTGTCGAATACATCTATTAACATTTAAGGACACTAAATATGTTGGAAATTTCTGGATAACTTACTCTCTGTCGCTTGCCCAACCGGTTCCTGTTTGCATAGTATATGGCCTTTAAGCGCAGGGTTCATGTCCGCAACAGCGGCAGCAGCGACCTCTGACTTGAATTTCCCAAGATCTTTCGCGCGGAAGAGGAATTGTCTGTTTAAGTTACTCTTCTCGATGGTATCAAGATCAGTAACATGGATTGTCGCATGATGACCAGTTGCGAGGCCCATCATGCTCCAATTCTTCAACATTTCGCATCCGATGGCGCCGGCACCAACAAGGAACTGGCGATGGTTTGCGATCTTGTTTTGGAAAGAATTTCCAAAGACGGCTATTTGTCCATCATATCGACTGCCAATAGGTCTGCAGTCGTCCTCAGTAGGAAGGACCGAAGGTAGCGACTCGAGCGCATCAAAATAGAGGTGCTGGACCATGGGGTGGAATTTGGAGGAACATGCTTTAAGAACCTCCTGGGCTACAAACCCACCGATGACGGCTGACATAGGAGAGAGATCACCCGTTGCCTGATACGCGAGCTCCTCAAGAACCTTTTCATCAGCATTACTATCCAACTTCTTCGCAAGTGTGACAAATTGTTTCGCATCTTCGGCATTCCGTGGGCGGGGAAGACAACCGTGTTGCTCTCTGTATTCTGAAAGAGCTTGGAAACCGACATGGAGCGTAGCGGGATGATCAAACTTAGCGAAGTCGGCAATGACGAAATCGGGTGCGTGCAATGATTCTCGCAACGATTTCTACTTGAAGGTTTGACTTGCCCTGTAAGAGAGTAGATGCAAGACTCACGAATTCAAGGATCTTGGGCATCTTCACCTGGTTGAAAATCCCACCTCGAATGTAGTCGCAGAGGGAAGAGGTATCGCCAATGGTGAACGTATAGGGTCCCTTCACAGATATTTTTCGGGGTTTGCAATCATTCAACTCTTCCATGCCTTGTATTTCTGTGAAGGTCACAAAGTCGCCGTCTTCAAGGCCGTGGCGTGCCTCGTCATGACAGGTCACTAAGCCTTCCTCGTCCTAAAATTTCCATCAGCTATGCAACATAAGTAGTTCCGAATAAAATACCAAACGTCACCTTTGTCACTGATACAATCATCCCGGTCAACGCTTGCTCGCCAGAGGGATCTACGCAGGTGAACTTGGGTCCGAAGTCGTTGAACGCAGAGCTTCAAATCATCTGTGAAGATTTCTGAATGGCAGCCTGCTTGTTACCTACCCAAAAAGACCTCGTGTTTCTGCAGCGACAAAGTAGACACCGTGTTGATGCGTCCAATCATTGATTTCTAGTTGTTTCTTAAAAGACGCATTGCAGAGCACGACAACCTAATTGACGTTAGAACTCACGGCAAAAACGAACGATCGCACGCATACTTGGAATGGTTGGATGAGATCCACAGTTATCTCTTTGCCCGCCTTTCCTCCGAGATTACGCACTGGTACGTAGGCATTGAGCTCAGAAATACGAGGGAGCATGGCTGCTGCGCGTGGCTTTCCAATGTCCTCTTCGCGAAGAAAGTACTGACAAGAACCATGTAGATAATGGTTTCTATCCACGAATGATACTCACCTGCGTGCTTAGATCTTGGAGGGTAACAGGATCGGGATCGTATAATGTCACTGACTTAACGCCAGCCAAGCAGACATTCTTAGCTTGAGTTATGCGTCGCGTGTGTCAGAATGAGCTTCTTGCAGAAGATTTGCGCCGTACCGATCTCAGCGCCCAAGCCCTGAAGTCCGACGATGAGCACATTTGAGGTAGCCATCTTCTTCATCGCTTGGGATGCGGGGTCAGTGACGTGTAACCCGAGTACTTCCCTAGCGTTCTACCTTCATGACCGAGTACGTATCTGAACAGTGGACGATATCAGACGAGCGATTAAGCAGAGCGATGAGTAGTAATAACTCGGAATGCTCACAGCTGGCGAGAATAGAGACCTTCATCGATGGCGGCCTCGTCGATGTCCATCTTCGAAGTAAGGTTAGTCGCATCGGACATGTTTATATGTTAGGTGGTTGTGCGGGCGAAGGCAAAGGTTGGGAACCAGACTATCACCACTCCGAGTCGTGTTGTATGGCAAGAACAATCTTATGACTAAGCTCAGCAAACTTCCAAGTCATCAGCACACGTATGGTAACTTCAAATTATCTACGGCGACGGAAGACATGAAATTCACTAACCATGTCCGAGAAAACTAGTACATACAGTAGGTATTCTGGATGAAGGAAGCAGAGTGCATAGAAGATAGGAGGGCCGGCATGGTGTTAAGATCAACTAATTTAAGTGACCAGGAAGCCAACAGATGGCTGGCGCCATCGGAGTGACCACCATCATGTGGGGTGGACGAATAGTTTGTTTCGAAAATCATCCACCTGGTTCATTTCCCCGGACTATAAAAGTGATGTGGAGAGGATAAAAACCCTACATTGGCCTGAGGGACCAGAAGGGCGATGCTGGATGGGAACCAAGCTCGAAGTGTCACAGACGTATATCAAGGGCTAGCCATGAGAAGGAAACCAAGAAGCACTTTGGCATGCGCTAGTGATTTTGATGGTGTGAGCGAGACGAGTTCCAATGGCACCAAATGAGCCACAGAAGGATGTGCCTGTGGGTCGCGCGAGATGGGCAAGGTCGGGAACATTAGTGGGCCCAAGAATCGATTCAAGTAAATCCTTTGCTGTCATCCCAACCTTGAGGGTGCTCGAGCTTTGGTCAGCACCGGGGGCGATACCAATAGTTTTCAGTTTCCGATTGACTACGGGATCATCCTGGGGGCACCATTCTGCAGCATCGAAGACCCCCCAGTGTGTGAAGTACTGGATTGGCTGTGGTGCGAGAATTTCCACTGTAAGTGGCCCCTGCTGAGATGTATAGGTATTGTCCGCGCAGCTGAGGCTAATCAATTCATCGAGGTAACGAGCCATTATACCGGATGGAGAAGTCTCGTCGTAAGCGAAGGGATCGAAGGCCGAGCCCATCTTGATACAGGATCGGAGATAGATAATGGTATCGTGCCACTGGATCCGGGTCATCACTGCATTCCATTTGAGGCAGCTCAGGGCGTATTTCTCGGTTGCGTTGAGAATGACCTGAGGGATACGGGTCAAGCGGTTCCTGGAAGCTGATCAGCGTTCATGCGCCGCGTAGTGGGAAAACGACCCACCATGTATTTGTGGAGAGCGGGGCGTCGTTGACCGTTTTGTCACCAATCATAGCACAAGTGATAAAAGCGCGAAACATAAAATCTTCGGCAATAAATGTTCCATTGTTGTGCAGGTATCGAAAGAAGGGAACAGACAAGAAAGGCGGAGGCGCATTATCATGGGCACCGTTCCCCGTGAGCATACCGATGAACCATAAGGCATGGATAGCGACTTGCACCGGGTTGTATACATCACTAAGCACTCGGCGGATCCGTAATGCAACTAAAGTGGAAGCTCTACTCGGCTTCCCTTGATATCTAGATCATATTAAAGTCAGATTTCAAAGGGTCGTAACAGAACTTTCCCGACGCACTGGAAACGGAAGCTTCCCTGAAGATAGGGCTGAATGACAAGTGTATGCACCCATTCGGAGGTCCAATTGGCCAAAGCCGTGATCAAAAGCCCATCGTTTTCACCAAAGGGTAGTTCGGTAGTCACACTAGAGATCATAGGAGCACGCGCGACGGAGGTGTCATCGCATCCTACAGTAGTGGATTCAACCGGCGACATTCCTGAGACATGGATGACTCCACAGCGGACAAGAATCTCGCCAACTCGGCGTCTACCCTCAGAAAGGTCCTCACATGACGATGGACTGTTGGTGACATTGGGCCGAACGAGTGGGATGCCCGAACCTGGTGCGACGAGGGATGTCCACTCGCGAGGGCGGAGAGCAGCGTCCTCTCGGAGCCGGGTGGCATTAGGAAATTGCTCTACGGCCCGAAGTCCTTGGGTTCGATATTCCATCAGAGCGAAACTACTCCTAGCCACGTCGACAGGGAAGCAGTCGGTTGGAACGGTACCGTTGGAACCAAGAGAGGATGAAGCTGCCACAGCATTGAGCTTAGTGTCCTGCACTTTTCGTTCCCGGGTCCATGCGTCCGTATCGTGGATTGCTGTGGCCACGCGACCAAAGTGAATTGTGGGATGGGAGCGTGACAAGTGGGAGGACAAGTCATCCACGAATATACCATTGATTGAGGCTGTAACAGGCGGGCAATGCACAACGTTAGATATGTCGGCCAACGAGTTGCGTGCAGTAAGCATGGAGGGATCTGGTGAGTGCACCAAGCGGCGTGTGCTAAAATCATCCTTAGGAAGTTTGAGAACATGATCCAAATAACCCGTATCCTTTGTGCTTGCGGAGGACTGTAGTACCGAAATCATGAGAATAACAGTGAAATGGAGAATGATGGTTGGAACGTTAGGAAGAGGGAAATTCCTGGAGCCTTTTGTACTCTCCCTCATCTTCGAAATGACAACCGTTTTACGTCGTGTACACAGAGCTTGCCACAAATTTCGATCTCTGCTTTGACCACAGTGGCGTCTAATGAGGTCTGTCAGACAAAGCGGGCAGCACACTGCCGCCACAACAAAGAAAGCAAGTCGCTGTGGGCATCAGTAGATAACATCCAAAAGGGGGAGGTGTGGTGACCGTTGATAAGATGAACAAAGCAGGGAGAAATGCGCAACAATCACCACATTTGCTTTGGTCACCCTTTGGGTATCTAAAAAAGGTAAGCTGTCCATTTCTGCTAATGTTTCTTGGCGACCAGCACTTGGTGCCGTGTAATCGGTGTTTCATTTCACATTGTGAGCACCTGAAGCCTAGGAATGATACATATTCCATGCCAATTACAAGGACCGATCGAAAATTACTTGCGATAGAACTAAGGGAATGTTGGACACCCAACATGCTAAAAAGGCGAGAATACTCACATTACGGCGGAAATTGAACCAGAGAGATAGGCATCCTCTGTCAAAGCTACTTCGAAAACCACTAGCAGAGAATCAGCATTACGATGAACAAACTTGCGTGTCCCTCACCGTTTATGAGAAAACTCCCATTCTCGATTGACAATTCTAAACGCAATGTCCTCGTAAGGAGGTCCCGCACTGAAGTACAGCAGCACTGTGTCCTCGTTGCCTGGCTCCTTCACGATTTTGTATGTAGGCGCCTTCGATTTGTCGATCAGGTCCGGGTAGAAAATATTGAACTATAAAGGGCACATTAGACAGAGCTTGACTATCATCTCGGGAAGAGACGCATGCCTTGTAACCTTGCACAACTTTCGGCGGAGGGTTATCCACACTATGAGACAAAAAATCAGTATACAATCATATCACGGACCAAAAACATGTACTCGTAGTGGGTCTGATTATACTTGTTCCACTCATATCCAGTGTGCACGCGGTTGAAGTATCGCGGCTTCCGTGGACGGTATTTATCTTCCCAATTATAAGACATGGGTTGGGCAATATCTTCTTCAAGATTGAATATTTCCTCTTCCTCATCAAGTTCTCTCTCTGCTTCTGCCCTATATAATGCTTCAGAGACAAGATCGGCACCGCTTGCGACTTCAGGCACTTCCACCTGCGGGACAGCCCGAGTAGCTTTTGGCACGTAGCGAGACGCAGCAACTGCGCGGCGTTGCTCCAACTTGACGGAAGAATCAGGAACTGAGAACCATCATCTTGTAAATAACACACCAGCGCTCGCGTCTCGTCCTTTTCCGTCACGATGTCGCACTCGCGTTCATCGGGTCGGAGCTTGGTAATATCAATGGAAGATGGGCTCATGGAACGATCATAAGGCTCGATGCGCTCCACGGAAACGTCGGGTTCGCCTTGAGCACTTGCGGACACAACAACGCGGGCATCTGCCAAGCCTTGCACGACTGAGTGAGCGACACCTGCCAATAGCTCTTCCTGTGCTTGCAAGGCTTCATCTCGTTGGCGTTTTCGGAGTTGTTCCAGTCGATTGCGAACAACAACTTCATGTAAACTCTTAAGCTTAGCCTGGAAGCCATGTGAATGACAAATCCGACGTTATCAGGACCCGAAAGTACCTTGGCTTTCCAGACGAGTAACTTCTTTAATAGACCTTCCCAATAATCTGTATCAACAGGTTCCCCGCTGGCGAGCTTGGCTTGGATTTGCTTCTGCAGGGCAGCAAGGTGTTCGTAACTCTTGCCGGAAAGAAGCATGGTTATGTCCGCCTCCACAGCGGCACCGGCTTCACCCATATGTTGACTAGTTTTGATCCTGTCCAGACGATCCTTGCAGACGACCATCATGTTCTGGGGTAAGAAGTTAGTCAAAACAACGAGGAGCAAAGTGAATATCGTCGCACAGTCCAAAAGTCAATGTTGATGTCGGAATCTTCAAGTGAAAGGTAACGTTCGATGTCGTCGTGTAGTTCTTCCACTTGGTCCGGTGACAAATTCTGTGGTTCAGATCAGCCCAGCTGGTAACAATCCATGTTTAAGAAAAAAACGTACGTCAAAAATGTTGTAGGGTTCATCGAGGTCAATTTCGAGACCTGCGTCGACCTCCTCTTCATCTTTTACATGGCGCACATAGCGAAGATTGAGTGCCAGAAAATCAACAGCCTTTGCTCTTTTTTCTTTTATGCGAATTGCTGCACGAGCACGCTCTTGCTGGAGTTGAAATTCGCCGTCCTTGGCTATCCAGTCAGACATCTGAGCGGATTCAGCTAACCTCTTCATCTTGATCTCTTCCTCCTCCCGCAATCTCTGCTCTACTTCCCTGGCTGCCCTTCTCCTGTTCAACCGCTCCAGCTCCTCTTTTGCCTCTTGTTTTCGAATAGCATCCCTGTGCTGTGCTTCCGCCAAGGACAACCCCTGCTTCCTTTCTTTCTCGGTCTTCTTGTGCCAACGGAATTGTTGTCCAAGATTGACATCGTGGAACGGATTGTCCGTTGCACTGTAAACGCTGAGTTCTGCAACACGACGAACCTCTTCCTCCTCCCTTATTCTCTTCTTCTCTGCTTTCCTGGCTTTCCGTTCCTCTGACCTATCACGCTTTCGTCTGAATGACAGTGAGCTGCGCTGAGTGAGTCGAACAATATTAACTGGAAACTCACTTCTTTTCCTTCAGGTCGTCCTCTCCGTAGCCGCCTGTGCCCCGGTCCTTTCTAGGTCTTGAACAGTCGTCGCGATCGTGGTCGCTGGTACGACTTGGTGGGGATTCCTTATACTCATCAATGGTATGCGAGTCGTGATATCCATCCTCGCGCGCTCTGTTGTACCCAGGCGAAGGGGAACGATAGCGAGTCATAATGGTAGAGAGAAGGGGTAATTGTAGAATACAGTTGGTGTGAGTGAAGTGTAGTAGGAGTAACCTGAGCTGCCAATACACCTACCCTAATGCGCACGGTTGATGTTCTCACGCGACCGTTGTCCATGTACTACATACTACATTAATGATATCTGGAAGCCAGCTAGTTCGACGCAGTGCTCGTTCTTTACAACCTCTCTCGTGTCGTCTCCGGACGCAGGCACAACCATATGACTACGTCCCACGAGAGGGGTCAGATGACCTCCCCCTCGTGCGCTCAGCAGGCCTCGCAACTCCGAGACAGGTGTCGCTCTCCCAGTATTTGGGGAAGGAGGTCGCTCACCGTTCACGCTACAGCTCGTGAAATATCTCGACGAATTCGTGATCGGACAGGAGAATGCAAAGAAGGTCCTATCCGTCGCGTGCGTGTTCCTGCTCAGATTTTGGTAGCCGGCTTTGACGAGCCTCTGCAGTGTGTT
>QFEF01015155.1:0-16496 GCA_003316035.1 Neoboletus subvelutipes | reverse complement strand
TTGTTCGCGTAATATCGACAATAGCTAGCATCTCACTCTTTGCATGTAGTCATCATACTCGTTAGTTTCTTGCTCCCATCACGACTTTTCAGCCCGTCAGGAAGCAAAGTTGAATTGCCTTTTGCCACCAGTAATTCCTGCAGCCCTGTCTAGGACATTGGCACCTGTCAAGCTGATAGATAAAGATTCGTGTGAGGGTAATGACTCGGCAAGATCTATTGCTTTTGTCACAACAACATATGTTTGGGAAGCTCTCAGACTAGCCTGAGAATGACTACTCCACTGGTCCCGTTCCGCCGAGCAAGGTGAACAAATCCTGTAACAAATCCTGTAACAAATCCTGTAACAAATCCTGTAACATTTGTGTGCCTTATCCACGGCATGACATTCGCCGTACACTCCAATTGATTTTGTTTCTTCTACAGAATGAACCCAGTGAAATACATAAAGTAGGCTCTCACCGAGCATGACCGTAAAACTAAAGTTATCACCGGAAGGAGTCGTGGTTTGAGGCAAATCCAAGACCTTGTAATCCCAACACAATTCTCATACCGGCGTTTGACGGCCACGCTGACGGTCTGTCCGTCTTTGCTCGATCTGTGAGGGTGGTATGCGAACTCAGTAGAGTTGCGTGGGTTAACATGACGGATGCGATCCGTACCCATGCCCGCTTGCAGTCTCTGTAGGCCTGAAAGTATTCCATGCATTTGTCTCGGTTGTAGTCATTTTGGTCCATACAAGCAAGAGACGCTTTGGACGCGTCCTCGCATGGACTATGCGCATTCTTCAGTTTCCATTGTCTTAGGAAATACCGCGAAGACATACTCGGTATATTCCGTGTACGATTTCCGAGCCTGGGGGTACCGGGTGAGAATGGCCAGCAGAAGGGTAAAGCTGATTGGCATACAGTGAACTTGGCGTAGTAATCCTTTGGCTTCACGTTTTCTTGTGGCAATGGTAATGGGGTGTTCGAAGACATATCAATAGACTTGTTCAAGACCGTAAAGAAGAATGTCACCCGGTCGGATGGAATTGTTATGTCTCACGCCATGCTATTGCTGGAACCATCCTGGCTGACTATGGGCAGTTGAATTCGTAACTACAAAAGGCTACAATACTCTTAATCGGTCGGAGAGCGATATCACCACGTCTACAAATTGGATGGCGCAATAAATCACAGGAAGAACGTCCGTCTCGTAGTTTCCAACTCGGGCTTAACGACAAGTATCAGTACTGGTCCGGGTGCCATGCAAACCACAAACCTTCCATTGCCATAAGAAATCATTGTCCTTCGGCGGATTTCGGGAGCACGGTGCATCTAGCTTTGTTTCACCGTCATCTCCAGCACCTTCCAGGAGAGACTCATGGACAGGTTCCTCAGCCTCTTCGGTACCCGCTGAAATTTCCAGAGGTGGCGGGGCAGATCCAAAGTTCTGGACAGCCGGTAATCCCTTCTTTACCCATCTCAATTTCAGCGTAAAGCGGGGACCTATCTCCTGTAGAGCGGCCTTCTCCGGAGATCGGAACGCGTATCTCGGATTGACCATCAGAACAGCGCAGTATACAGTTTGACATGGCTTACCTGTGTCTTCGGAAGAACAAGAAATCACGCTGATTATGCAGAGTTACCACTTGGCGACCCTGAAACTCAGGGAGAGGAGGGAATAGTGTTTGAAACATTCGTCCAATGGCATGTCCAAGGCTGGTGGAAAAGTTGTTCAAAATAAGCTCGGGGTCATGTGGTGTTGCTCGCGCGTGCCCCTCGTACGAGTCAGCCTTTCACAAAGGTTGGCTAGAAACAACCTACATATATTTGCTTCGTGAGTTCTATCGATGTGAGCTTGAAATAAGCAACGGGTCCGTTTGGGAGGTAGACGAGTGTGATGGCGTCTAGCTGATTGTCAGAGGATATGGGACGCACACTCAGGATGATACACACTCGGCTTCTTCATATCCTCATTCACAACAAGTAAGTGTTTGTACCCTCGTCCAGCTGCCCACTCAGCTATGCGGCCGATCTCGAATCCCTTGCCCTTCTTCCTGCGAATGTACTCCGCTCCAGGAAAGACGCCAACCAATTCATTGCAAAAGTCATACGTTGACTTTGAGGCTTTTGGCGAGGTCGTGATGAGTACTTTGGGTGGCACAGTCGGATTATCTTCAAAGTTGAAGTAACGCGAGAACGGGTCTGAGGCGATGTCGCTGTTTAATTCGTCGAGTTGTATGGAGGATGCGTCGTTGGGTCTTTCCGATGATGGTAGTATTGCGAGGTCATTCTCGCGAGAGTTGTCGAGTGTACGGGGAACGTTCTCCGCTAATCTTTTCTGTCGTAGAATTGAACGATAAACAAGTTTGTCGGGTCGGACACGATTGTACCAACTTTCTTAGCAGCAGGATCATTGGCCTCTTCCTTGGCTTGAGCCAGTCGTTTTTGAAGCTTTTGTTGGTTTTTTGCTTTCTTTTGTTTAGCGGCAACTTCTTGCCTTTTGACTTTGTTCTTGATGAGGGAAGGTTGCATCCGCGGTGCCATGTTGTCGATACAGAAAAGATATGAATGCGAGGCCTGCCGATATTTTGCCATTCACCATCCGCTGATCACGTGATCAAAATGCATTCCACCTGTGCCGTAGAATTGTCTCGTTCATCCGCTCAGCGCGTTGCAGGATGTTCGCATTCCGCTCTACGATTTTCTTGTTATCATTGTTACATTTTTTGACGGTTGTAAACGCCCTTCATTTCTACCTCGATGCTAACGAGAAGCGGTGTTTCATCGAAGAGCTTCCTTCTGACACTGTGGTTGAGGGCATGTGTTCCAACAACCACCTGCGAGGGCATGCCAGCTGACTGCAATTTTCCAGGACATTACCGGGCACTAGAGTGGCAGGAAAAGGCACAAAGTTATGTGCTGGAGCCAGACCTCGGTATTGTCGTTGAGGTGGAGGTATGTGGCTTACGTGGATCTGTCTGACATTCATGCTCATCAACGTCAACGCTGTCTATAGGAGATGGAGACTGGGCACTCTGTTGTTCAGACTCGCGGACCACCTGATAGTCGCTTCACCTTCACCTCCCATGAATCTGGTGACCACCAAATATGTCTTTCCACGAATTACACGGCATGGTGGTCGAGCACCCACATTAAGCTTTATCTGGACGTTGTCGTGGGCAACACCAAGCCGGACGTCGAGCGCGACCGTAGTCATGTCTCAGAACTGGCGGGCAAGGTCCGCGACCTGAATCAAAAGCTGGAGGACATCCGTCGTGAACAGCAGTACCAGCGAGAGAGAGAAACAGACTTTCGCAATTTGAGCGAGGCGACCAACTCAAAGGCAGTGTGGTACAGCATGCTGCAGATCGTGGTGCTGGTCCTCACGTGTACGTGGCAGCTGAAGCATCTCAAAGTAAGGTCCTTTGACTTGTCGACGAGATGAATGAGCTGACGAGGACTTCCCTGCGTCTGTAGCGATTCTTCCAGGAAAGGACTTAGTATACTATACTGTAGACCCTTGGCTTAATGGATTTGCACGCCAGCGCTTTGCGGCATTTCCTAAGTAGCAACTATTCTGTGCGTGTTGAGTACTGCTATGAACCCGGAATACTGGGAGTCGGGAGGATCGGCACGAGCGCTGCTACGATGGGTCAATTCAGGCACCGGACCGCCTTACCCAAACGCACTTCGCCCTGCCCAGGTTTGCCCTGTCCTTTAGTAACGCTGCACACACGCATTTCCCGCAACCAATGACAGAAGTTTAACACCACATTTTCCTTGTCGCATTTGCGGGTTTTTGGTCTGCTGTGTCACCGCACTGCCCCGGCGCTCCCATCAGTTACGCCAGTTTCCACACCGTCTGATAAGAAAAACCCACCCCGCGGATCATTATTACTCCCATCATGATGCCCCAGCGATCCATGGACAGCAAACGAGATTACCCCGACGATACTGCATACTCCCTTCAGTCCTCGCCTGTCGAGAGCCAATTGCGGGAGCTCGTTAGGCCGCCGATCGACTACTCATCCTTCGGTGCTTTGGCGCGTAGCGTGTGGGCCCGCTGGAAGAGTCTCTGGACAAAACGTTTCATCTTCTCGTTCGTCGCCGGACAGGTGGTGTCGCTCTGCATAACGGTGACCAACGTCACGACCACCGAACTCGTAAGCAGGAACTGGTCCCTACCCACCACACAGACATGGTTTTTGTGGGTATCTAGTCTTTTCTCTGGGCTACGGCATTGAACTCTTGATCCATTAGGTATTTTTCACTGTTCGTGATCTATACTCCGTATACCATGTATAAATGTACGGGGTTCCGAGCATGCCAGTCGAAATGACTTCTAAATTTGCGTGTCAACAGACGGCTTGCGCGGGTGGGGACAGATGGTCTTCCGTGACGGATGGAAGTGTATGCCCACTACTCAATTTACTTTCTTGATCTGATGATACCTGCAGATTTCATCCTTGCATCTTGTGACGTGGAGGGGAACTTCCTTGTCGTAAAGGTATGATCAATCAAAGTAATAAGAGAGTATATTGGTTCACAGGCTACCCAGGCGTATAATTATACCGACTTATTGTCGTGCATGCTACTGGACGCGTAGGTCTCTCTGATAACTATCTTACAAAAGTTGACTTTTTTTCTAGTTGGGCGATACCCGTATGCTTATTCTTTTGTTGGGTGTACATGCGCACCAAATATCACTGGACACAACTACTGGTCAGTGGCATAGTTTTCTTGCGTCCGTATTGTTGATAACGACTGTCGACGTTGGTAGGGTGTCCTGGTGTGCGTTGGTGGCCTTGGGATGCTCGTCGCATCTGACATGCTCACGGAGAAGAACTACCCTGCCTTGAGCAAAGGCAAGGGTGATGCCTTCATGATCGTCGGTGCGACTTTGTACGGTTTCAGTGAGTTCTGCCGTCCTCGTCAGGCACTGTGTTGCTGGACACCGTCCCTTCTCAGCCAATGCAACCGAGGAGTTTTTCGTTAGAAAGCGACCCCTTTATGAGGTGAGGGTTGACGATTGCTTGTGCTGTTCGATCGAACCCAACTTTTCAATCACAGGTCGTTGGGCAGCTGGGTATGTGGGGAACATTAATCAATGGGATTCAAGCGTCTGCGCTAGAACACTACTCTATGACGCAAGCTTCATGGAATGGCGCGACCAGTAAGTTTGAATTTACCCACCGGATTGCGGTACACCACTTAGATGTTCTATTCTAGTTGGATTCTTGGTTGCATATACTGCCGGTAAGCATTCCGCTGATCAAGGGTGATCATTGATTTAGCTCCCCTAGCCATGTTCATCCTGTATACGACCGCCCCACTGCTGTACCGCTCCGCTTCGTCGGCATTTTACAACATCAGTCTCCTCACGAGTGATTTCTATGGCCTCTTGTTTGGTGAGTGGTGCCCCATGACCTTGTGTTGAGTCCGCTGTTGACACTCGACTCACAGGTTTGTTCCTATTTGTAGGTCTCTATGTCTTGTGTTGGTACTCGGTCCCTGAGGCATGGTACAGCATTATTCCCCATTTTGGCTCTATTTCCCCGCATTTGCTGTCGTTATCGGCGGTCTTATCATCTATTTCTGGCATGCGACGCGTGAGTTGATCTATCAGATTTGTACGTCTCTTGGCAAGTGTTCATGGTTTGTCAACCTGCAGCGGAGGAACAAGGGAGATTGGATCCGCAGAGGCCAGATTACGTCCGCCCCATGCAACCCGAGGATGGAGAACTGGTTTAAGGGTCCTCAGGAGGTTTCAATGAAATGCTAGTTATATATCATGAATCCGGAACCTGACGTGTACGACAAGGCGAAACGCGTGCTTTGGCATGTAATTAAATTACCGGTAGTGATGAATAGCTACAGAGATAGGATCCAATTAGATGTGAGGGGTGATTGTTTACGGATGATCGGAGCAATACAGGTGTTTATGCAGCCGGGTGGGCGACTTTTTTTTCAGCCTCAAGACGTTCACGCTCGGTGCGAAGTTCGGCGAGTTTCTGTGTCGTGAGTCAAATTAAGGAGATGGGACGGAGGAGATGGGTACGTACAGCTTTCAGGGATTCTGCAGCAGCGACTATGGAATCGAGTGTGGACTCGGAGAGATCAGCGACCTGGATAGATTCAGTCTGAGCGGGCGCTGGCGTGGAGAGAGGGGTACGGACTGATTCTCCGGCACGTTTCTGGAGTTGCCTCAACCGCTCCCTATCTTGCTCCCAGTCGCGTTGCTGGTGCCATCCAGTTGCGTTCCGGTCCAGGCCCCAGGTGGATTTCCAGGGAGCAGGATCCTGGGGAGGGCTGTCGCTGGGGGGCTCTTGCACGCGACGGTGTTGCATCACGCAGGGAAAGTACTGGGCACGATTGTCCCGCATGATGGTGGAGTGGTGCCAGCAGGTAGCGACGCCGGCGCCGACGAGGAACCAGAGGAAGCGGGAGGGTGCGCGGTGGAGAAAGAGGTGGTGGTATGGGTGCATGGTGGGCGGTCGTGCATGTCGGTGCGTTCGGCGGGGGGTTTATAGCAGGCCTCGGGACGGGGACGACGAACGCGCTCGGCGAGAGGGGGATGCCGAGGTGCCGTCGGAGATGAGTCGGGTGTTGAAGCACTGTGATTGTGTGACGGGAGATGTGACGGTTGTGACGGGGGCTTGGGAGGAGAGAAGTACTGTAGCTTTGGACCTCGTTGCTCACTGGTGTTTTCTTATGGCGTTTGATGCAGAGGCTGCCCGTCTCCGCGACGACCACCTCTCCCTCTCCTCCTCTTCCCCTCCTGCCCCCATCTCCGCGCCCCCACTCAGCCCATCCCGTCTCCCCGATCGCCCCCATTTTCCGACCAGGGCATCCACCGTTGGCTCCACCCACGACCTCTCTCGACATAACCTCTCCACCAAGCAGGATCCGTTCAATCATGCCCATAGCGACGACCTAAACCACACCCCCTCCACCAGGTACGACTACATCCCCCTTCCCGCCTCCCTCCCCGCGCCCTCCCCTGCCTTCCTCGCCGCCAGTCGTCCCACCACACCGAGCAGTCCCTCCCATTATTCTACCCGCACTCCTACCTCCGACTACCCCCCCGATAGGACGCGACGCAACAGCACTACCTCCGATGCTTCTGCCCACACAAATTCTTCCGGTTCCAGTTCCCCCAACAAGGGTGGTCCCCTGACCTCGACCTCCTCAGCAACCTCCACCAACCTATCCTCCTCGTCAGTCCGCTTACATCATTCCATCAGTCACATCAGTCACTTACTCCATTCCCCCGTAGACCATGCTCAGCATGTGGTTTTGCGATGCAGGGTGCATTTGTCCGTGCGCTCGGCACCGTCTTCCATCTCAACTGTTTCAAGTGTCTCGTATGTGCTCCCCTTTAGATACTCACTCTCAATATTAAATCGTCCCTCAGGATTGTGGCGATGTCGTCGCCGCAAAGTTCTTCCCCATAGATGGCCCGGATGGCAAGCAACAACCTCTTTGCGAAAGGGACTACTTCCGTCGGCTGAACCTCATCTGCGCCAAGTGTGGCCTTGCTTTGCGTGGGAGCTACATCACCGCATGCAGTCAGTCTCCCTCTTGCTCGAAATCTTCTTCCTTCTTTCGCTGAGCACGAGACGCAGACAAAAAGTACCACGTGGAACACTTTACTTGCTCCTTATGTCCGATCCTTTTTGGCCCTCAGGATTCTTACTACGAACATGATGGTGATGTGTACTGCCACTTTCATTACTCGACGCGTTTTGCCACGAAATGCGCGGGTTGCAGCAGTGCGATCCTAAAACAGTTCGTCGAGATCAATCGAAACATGAGGAACGAGTGCTGGCATCCAGAGTGCTACATGATTAACAAGGTACGCCCTGCGCATTTCAACTTGATCGGTTATTCATTGAACCATCTAGTTCTGGAACGTCAAAGTCGTCTCGCGGAGGTCAACCAGTTCTATAAGTGATGGATCGGAGCTCGAGCCTTCGTATGTCGAGGAGGAAAAGCGCGAAACACCAATTTCCCTCAAAGAAAAGCAGGTGAGAATGGAGCAGTTAGTATACCGAATCTGGACGTGAGTGTTCTCGACCCTCGTATCTAAAGAGTATTAATCTTGCTTTCTCAGCGTCCTTTCGGCTTTTGAGGAATCCAGTGCTGCGTGCATATCGGATATGCTGCGGCAGGTCAGCAATGGGCAATATCTTGATGCCATCAGGATGGCCGAGAAATTTATTCTTCATGTGGAGGTCCTTTTTGGTACTATCGATGATCTCGAGTACCATTGCGCAAGGCTCAACCTCAAGGGTAGGTCTTGACCTCATGTCCCTAGCCATGTTTCTTACGTCACATTTCAGGGATGTCTCATGTCCGGGAAGCCCGCATGCTCTGTCGAAAGACTGTCGATCTCTTCACGTTGCTGTCCCGTACACAAGAAACAGGTTCGCGTCGGATAGGCATGACGCAAGAACTATTGGCCCTTGTGACAGGGATAGCTCATTACCTCAAGATCCTCATCCGCATCGCATTGACAGGTGCGCTGAAACTGGAGAGGGAGCAGAGCGTCAGGGAAGCGATGCCTTCTTTCTTGGATAAGCTTCATCTCCTTGCCGTGCAGGGTGGGGATCCAGCGGCGCGTCGGGTCATCAAAAGCGGTAGTGGTGAAGTGATGGGACAAACCAGCGGTGCCAATCTAGGCACTCAAGGAGTCACGTACGGATTTAGGAGTCTGGCGCCTGAGCTAGCCGGGGAGTCTCCATTCTCGGCCACCTCGCCCTCAAAACTCTCCGTCAACAATCCACCTTCTGATCGATGCGTAAAGTGCACTCAGGCGGTCGAGGAGGATTGTGTTCGACTGGGGACATATCAGCGGTGGCACTCGAACTGTTTGCAATGTGGCAACTGCGGCAAAGCTGCTGTAGTTCTACTGCCAAGGGACCCTGCGCCACCGAAAGCTGCGGAGGACAGGGAAAAGGAAAAGGACAAAGCTGACAAGGACCTATCGAAGTCACCGGCTACGCGCAGGCCCCCTGCCAATGTCGGCATATTTATGTACGATGTTGAGTCTGTCAAAGAGACACCGTCCTTTGGCGACGTACCATCTGTGATACTCTGCACCGACCACGCTCATGCTAGTTGCCGGGGCGGGTTCCAAGCTGTATCTCGTCTGGAACAGTACGCGTTTTTACTCAATATCGCTCTTCGTCGTCTGTACCTGGTTCTCAAACAACAAGGTGTCGTTCCACTCTCGCCAGGTATGTTTACTGGGACCTTTTGAACCAGATCTCTTCACTGAGGTACCACATTTTAGCTACCTCAACTGTTCCCAACTCCAAAGGTGGAGATCAAGATCCGTATCGCAATTCTGGTGACATCATGCGGATGAAATCGGTGCATCTAGATCGAAAACTATCTGCCACGGCACGATTACCCAGGAGATCAACTATCGTGGAGAGTCCTGCTGGCAGGACAGTCCATCCTTCGGAATCTGTCAACGTGCAACGTTCGCAACAAGATATCAAGTCACCGCAGCCTCAGCGAGGACCTCCTCCCGGTAACCTCATACCAGGTCGACAGCCTTCTCAGCCCGGATCAAGTCCGTCACTTCCTCCATCTCGCGCACAGCTGCGATCCCCAGGTACCTTGGACACCAACGTCCAGGGACACTTTGGACGACCCCCTCTAATTCGCAATAACACCGAGGTAAAGATTGTGGATGAGTCTGCACCCAACTCTCCCGCAGGCGGTTTTGAGGAAGCACCTCTCCATGTCCCAGACGACGGTATCACACTCGCTGATATACCTCAACTAATGGAGGTAGCTCAAGCTCGCGAGCAGCAACGCTCATTACCGCGTCAAAGCACGATACCCCACATCGCCGAACTCAGTACTCTTGAGCTTGCGATTGTCAAACATTGTGCCCTCCTCGCCTTACAACGATCTCCCCTCAGGGACCAAATCGATTTGGATGAACTTCTGGAACTCGTAGAGACGAAAAAGGCCGGTTTTTGGAACAAGCTGTTCAAAGCAGGCGACAAGAAAAACGTCAAGAAAAAGGGTATACTCATCCTTGCTTGACGCTGAACGATTATTGACTGCCTTGTTTAGGTGTTTTCAGTGTTCCGCTAGAACTATTAGTTGAGCGGGAGGGTTCAGATTCCTTACATGGAGCTACTCGTGCCACCTTGAGGGTGCCTAGTTTCATTGACGATGTCGTCTCCGCCATGCGACAGATGGGTGTGTACCATTCTCATTTTAAGAGTGGGTGATTGGTTGACTTTCTCCTTGCAGATATGTCTGTAGAAGGGATTTTTCGTCGCAATGGAAACATTCGGCGTCTCAAAGATCTTACGGAGGCTATCGACCATGATCCATCATCCGTTGATCTCACGCAAGACAACCCAGTGCAGTTGGCCGCACTTCTCAAGAAGTTCTTACGTGAACTCCCCGAACCCCTGATGACATACAAGCTGCACCGCTTGCTAATTGCGTCTCAAGGTATGTTCCTGTTGCATGACCATGCTGACTTGACTTATCAACTTTTGGTAAAGCGCTCCCCACAGATTCGGATCGCCGGCGTTGCCTTCACATGGTCTCACTCCTACTTCCCAAGAGCCACCGTGATACGATGGAAGTGCTCTTTGTATTCTTGAAATGGGTTGCCTCATTCGCCCATATGGACGAGTCGACCGGAAGCAAGATGGACCTGCCAAATCTTGCTACTGTCATTTGCCCGAGTATTCTCTACTCACGGGGTAGGGATGCAGTTCGCGACGAGAGCTTCGGAGCGATCAGGGTGGTAACTTCCTTATTGGAAAACCAGGATGAGTTCTACACCGTCCCCGAGGAGTTTCTCCCCATACTTCATGACCAAGAATACTTCTCGAACACTTTGGAGCTTCCTAGCAAGGACTTCCTGAAGAAATGCGACACGTACATGCGGCTCAAGGCAGGTGGAAGAACACCCGCATCAACAGCATTCCCTGGTTCTCCGAATCTCGCCAACCCACCCAGATCAATTCCTCCTCCGGAACGACCCACGCTGAATCCAACTCCAAGTGAGCCTCAGTTGCGAAATGGTCGCCAGCAGTCGCCTCACTCCCACCCTGGCCTTGTCCATGCACCCATGTCATACCCGTCGCCAGTACACCCGACTTCGCTCTCACAGGGAGCCGTGATGATTCAGTCGCAGCAACCTCGACACCCGCAACCCCAGGACATGGACTGGGTTGCGCCACAGCGATCGACGACTGGCTCTTCGACACCTTCACCCGGTGCACGACCATCTTCGTATGTGCCTCCGCGAGCCAGCAGCGAACTTACACAAGCGATCCCACCGAACGGCTACCAGGCAACGATGGTTCGCCAGCGTACATGATCATACAAATACCATATACCTGCCTCCTCCCATTCATCATTCCGCGATCTGCTTTCCATCCAGCTGACTCGTCACCCTCGTTTGTTTTTGCCTCTTTACCACTTTTCCGCATCCTCTTTCGATCTCGCATTATCTGTAGTTTACCGTACGTTTTTCACTTATCAGTATGACACGGACGACTATCTTCGCAGTATACTCATTATACCCGTGCATTCAAATGTACTCATTTTGAATGAATCAAAGACCAGACTGGATGAGGGAGCACACGAGAATGATTGTGCTCAACCCATATGCATGTCGCATACAATTTTGAGGTAGCAAACGCAGTACATAATAGACATGGAGTAAAAACCCAGACCCTACTTGAGTGGAATGAATCGAGATGAGTGGGTGGCACCGATCTAAAGGGTGATGTCAGTAAGAGCATATGAAGTCATCACAGAAAAACATACACCAGGACGACCATGCTTTACGGGCCGGTATGAGCATGAGAACTCGGCGAGGTAGTGACCTGTCATCTCAGGCTTAATTTCGACAGAGTTGAAAACCTGTGATAACAACACGCGTCACAACAGGACACACAGATACAGAGCGATCCAACGAATCGAGGAATACCTTGCCGTTGTAAATACCGACTACACTGCCGATCATCTCGGGGACGATGATCATGTCTCGGAGGTGGGTCTTGACGACTGCGGGTTTCTCATTCGGGGGAGCTTCCTTCTTGGCTTTGCGTAGCTTTTTGATGAGGCCCATTGGACGGCGCTTGAGGCCACGGTTAAACTTGCGACGGGCGCGTGCGTGAACGAGCTATGGGGATTTGTTTAGGTGGTGAGATAGCGCGAGATATATGTTACATACTTCAATGAACTAGTAGAATAGGCATTACATTAGGAGGTCCAAAACTCCGGGAATGATCACACACACCTCCTCATTGTTCAAGTCGAGGAGCTTGTCAAGCTCGACACCACGGTAGGAGAACGTGCGGAACGTTCTCCTCTTCTTGAGCTCGGCAGCGAGGGCGGGGTCTGTAACGGCTGAATCTGCCTAGAGAGATCGTGAACATTCCAGTGCGATATGAGGACGGAGACAGCTTGCCATGGTGTGTCGTTCGTAGTCTTGAGGCTATCGAGGATGGCGGTGAGGCCGTATGTGAAGCGGAGCATGAATTTGGAAGCTGTGGCTGAACCTTGATTACGTGGAACTGTACAGTACCCCGGAAGTTGCGGTGAGGGTCTGAGGCAGGGGAATACACTACACCATCATCGTCGGTTAGAATCCACAGGTCTTCCCTCGAGGATTAAAAGGTGTGTTTGTGACCAAATGGTAGCGGTATGGTGGGCTCATATCATTTTAGTGATTTGTGGCTGCCCGTACTCTTATCTACACGTTCAAAACTAGTCACCAAGTAAAGCGGGTGTTTTCTCGATTTTGTAGGAGAAATTTGGTCTAAGCATCCCAGTAGATGCGTCATATTGCGGCATACCTCCTCCTTCAGATCGGCGGCAACACCTCCCCTTCTGCCGGCGATGTCAAAAAGGTCCTCGATGCAGTTGGCATCGAGGCCGATGACGAGCGCCTCGAGAAGCTGATCTCTGAGCTCGAGGGAAAAGATGTCAACACTGTACGTTAAATTGAATCTCAGGTATGACGGCTTACTGACCGAACTGGGGACGTAGTTGATTGCTGAGGGATCTGCGAAACTCTCGTCGGTGCGTGTATGCATCGTGTGTCGTGAAATCGCCATGACATGTGATGATAGGTTCCTTCTGGTGGTGGTGGCGCTGTTGTTGGTGCCTCCGCGGCTGCGAGTGGAGGCAGTGCTGGTGGTGCTGCCGCTGCTGAGGCGGCGGAGGAGAAGGAAGAGAAAAAGGAGGAGAAGGTCGGTGAATTTTTGTCCGATGATAGGGCCAGAATATTGACAGGTGCATATAGGAGGAGTCCGATGATGATATGGGCTTCGGTCTCTTTGACTAATGTATCTGACTTGTAACTTGGCGCTATACGATATTCGCCGGCGGTAGACTGAGAGAGCTGGCGGCGTTGCGGCTTGCCAGACGGAAAATGATGACGTGAACTCTGTCAGTGAGTGGCGAAAGAGGCCGAGTATATGTACCGTTAATGCAAAATGTCCCGATAAATGATTAATGCGTCCAATCGGCAAGTTCAGCCGCTCGGCAATTAGTGCACTGGTGCGAAAGTGATAAATAATGATACCAAACATTCACATTTTTAAGCAAACGAAAACTCTGAGAAGGCCGGCCGAACGAATAAGCTCGCCATGAAACGGGTCGGAACTGTGTACGTTTGAACAAAATGGGTCCCTGAACTGGGCATTGATTGACGTTGGAGCCTTGGAGAACGTACATCATATATAGTTTATATAATTTATATAATTTTTTTTCTCTATTCAAATTGATCGGTCTGCCGCATCGGCATCAGAACGAAAGCCGCCGGCCCGATGTGACAGGGGAGATGAGAAATGCCCGAGTGGCTGGGTGGTGCACGAGGGACCTCGGGGTGGTGATCTGCGCAGAGACAAATCCGACCAAAGAGGAAACAGTGCGAGGGTGACTTGCAAGCAGCTGTGGGTATGCCCCGACGTTGCTAGCCCGCTCGTCGTCAGAGACAGCGACCACGATAATTCAGAACAACCCAGCACGGTGCCCGCCACCATCGAGTTCCATCTTTTTAATTTCCCTGTCGTTTTCGTTTTGCCTTCCTTCGGTAACGTCAAACTTACTCGTAACTAGATTTAGACGGCCCTTTCCATCCCTCCTTTTAATATCTGTCCCTCCTTCCTCCTCCTCCTCCTCTCCACCACGCGCTTCCCCTCCCATCCTCCCACATACGAACATCCACGAGGGTCTCCTTCCCCTCATGGACCCTTTTTCTCGTTCCCGAGATGTCCCTCCACAGCCCCCGCCCATCACCTTTGCCCCTCCAAATCAACCTGCCCCTGATGCCTCCCGCTATCCCCCTGATCCCCAACCTGACCTCGACAGATCGGATCCAAATATCGCATTCATGAAGGGCCCGAAGCGCAAACGCCTCGCAAAGGTACACCTCTGCCCCCACCTGTCTCCGAGCATCCCACTCACTTTCCGAAAGGCATGTGATGCTTGCCACAAAAGTAAACGGCGCTGTGACGGAACGGGTACGTTACTTGCAGTTCCTTCGTGCCTCGATCATCCTCAATGTGTCTTTCGCCTTCTCAAGCACCCTGTAGCAACTGGTAAGTCCCAGCGGCCTGTTCACATCGCTGCGTAGCCTCCGACGATGCTTTCCAGTTATTTCGCTTCCAAGAAGTGCACCTACACGGACGCCTCGGGAAAACCTGTCCCTGCGCCCAGGCCGCTTAGCTCGGACCGGCCAGAGAGTTCTTCAGACGCTCGCGGTGGGCCTTATCCACCACATCCGGACGCCATGACCACCGGCTCGCCATCCTTCAACGTTGTCCCCAATCAGTCCAACGAAGTTGCTCTCTCGACACCATCGTCAGATGATGATCGGGCGAGTAATCCTCGCAACAAGCGTCTTAGACCCAGTCTTGGCAATATAACTACACCCTCGGAGACTCCCCCACGATCTTTAGCGCCACCGTTGACTCAACATGACCAACCCGTCGAGCGTGACCAAGCCCTTACCCGAGAGCTTGTTTACCGTGCGTCCCCTGAACACAGCTTTGATGCTCACCCGCAGACACTAACTGCAGTCTCCAGTCTTCTTTGCTTTTCGACAACCTCAGCGCATGATCATTCACCAACCTTCCTTCTTGGTGGCCCTGAGTCATGGGACCGTCCCTCAACATCTCCTTCTCGCGGTGTGTGCAGTCGCAGCCCCACTGTCGAAACAGCCTCGGTTGAGGTCATCACCTTGTCGATACGCTGGCGAAATGTTCGCCCAAGAAGCTGTGTCCCTCATGTTCGATAAGAACCATCAGTTGGTTTGTGAACACAGTTTGGCTACTGCACAGGCTCTTCTGTTACTTCAGTTGCACGACAGAATGGGAAAATCCTTGTGGTTTGGACAGTACTATCGTGAGTTTTCTCCGTCTTCGGTGTTTGGATACGTTGGTTGATCCCATGAAGAACTTGCATTGGATATCGTGACCAAGATCGGAATTTTCGATTCCGACAGCACTGTTCTCACACCGCATCCATCACCTGAGTTAATTGATGCTTGTATTGAACGGGAGTGCGCGCGCCGTGTGTTTTGGCTCATTTATATCTCAGATTGCTTTGGATGGATGTTGTATCGACGAGTTCGTCTAGCAACAGAGTCCCAGATGAACCTCCGCCTCCCTATCGATGAAACAAGCTTCGAGATATCTCCGTTGACCGCAGTGCCAGGTAATGGCCCTTCTTTGTTCCGTTCTAATTTGAGGCTGATATTTCCCAGAATTCATGACGAAACCGAGTCCATCATATAGCATGTGTTCGGAAAGTGGACAGCTTATACGGCTATTATCATTACACGGGGATGTAGAGAAGTTCTTGGACGATTTGAACGGCAAGTGGCTTTCCTGCAGCATCGAATGCCACTGAACGCTCTGTAGAATGCGAAAGTGGGCGATATCCTGTCGATCAATTACAAGGACTAGAGACGAGAGTTGGTGTATGTCGTCGAATCCGGTGTTAGCTCGTTTACTGATGGCTCTTTCCACTCGTGCTAGGCATGGGCGGACGCCCTTCCCGAATATATGCGCTTTACCGATGATAACCTATGTGTGCATGTTACCCAGTATGATACCTCATCAAACACGGGGGCGTGGTGCTTCTTGATTATGCACGTTGTCCATTGTTCGTGCATGCTTGCACTCGACTTGGTATGTAAATATCTATTGTGGGGCCCGAGACCGTCAAGGGTTACTTACTGACGGCGTTGTTTGGCTAGGGGAGACAACGGTGTCGATTGGAGACACATCTTGACCCTGCGTGGGCGCGGGAGAGAATAATCAGGATTGTCGAGGCTCTTGGCAAGAAGGCAAAATTAAGCATTATCAGTGAGTTCTACTTTGGCGCTATTGCGTTGGCCCTAACTCACGCACTAAAATTATCAGTGGGAGTTGCGATTTGGGTATTGTTTCGTTCTACCAGATTGCTTTTCAAAGCTGAGTCGTGACATAGCCTCTCTTCAAGTACGCCG
>QFEF01015011.1:0-11744 GCA_003316035.1 Neoboletus subvelutipes | reverse complement strand
ACCACCGCAACACCAATTGAAGACGACCAGCTCTGTGGTCCCTTCTCCGTTCTCCAGTTCCAAACGAACGGATACGGCGACGAGGCACCCGTAGATTCGTACTCGTTCGATCGAAAGTCGCTGACCGGGTGGGAAATCACCCCACCAATCCGTCTGGAAGCTCAATCTGGGTTGGGCACCCCGCGGGTGGTCTTGGCAGACGTAAAGATCACGAAGGTGTAGCATAACTACTATAGCAGAATTCCTGTAGAACAAAAGTCAATCAGAATGAAAAGAATGACGATAAGAATGACCCACTGTTGCGGGGGGAAGAAGAGCTGCGCTAGAACCATCAACTCTTGAGAAGCGTCGATAGCTACCTTTCGTATTTCGAAAGGCACATTATGTTGATAATAGGGTAGTCTAGATTTGGGTGCCATTCTGAAGGAGCGTAGCTGATAGACGTGTACTATCCACTCGAAACCATTATTAAGGGGGCTTTGGCTGGCATGAAAGAGGTAATTGCCAGAAACGCCCATGATCGTCGGTGGGGTGATGCAAAGCTTGTCTTCGGCGCTCGGACTTAAGGTCGGCCATCCTCGTTTATGGCCAAGAAGGGAGAGAAGCCGGGCCTTCGGGGCATACTCGCCAGGAGGACCATCTCTCATACCACATAGCGCGAGTTCATAATTGTAACGTAGAGTCGTCGAGTGTGAAACGATGCAGTGTATGGCACCAGAGGCCTTGATGGCAGAGGATTTAGGCGTCGAGCTCAGCGGGCGAAAGAGGAGTGTCACATACCAAGCAGAAATGAAATAATGATAAAGGATCAAGCTCTTCTAAGATAATTAGTATGATGTCGCTGGAGAGTGTGAAGAGAGACATGACCAGCACGCCGACACTGAGTGGTAAGGTTGTGTCACCACTGATGCACCAATTTATATGTCGGGCACCCGCCAAGGTTGTTGACGCCATTGAACCCAAAAACAAAAGCGTCGGGCCCGCCTCACTTCGCCGTCGACAAGGACTAAGCGGGGAACTGTTGGGAATACTTCAAACTTGACGAGAATTTTCATGTACACGACATGAATACGTAGCGCCAAAGTTGGCTCGGGTGAAGCGATCCATGTCCTCGGTGCCAGATTACCTTGAGCGTAAAGACAATACTGACATAAAGGACGGGACCGAGAACATCTTTTTGTCGTCTCGCCATGTCAACGCATCTCCTGTGAATAGATTATTAGATGAATATTCTCTTGGACATCCGTGTTACTCACCCAGAAGTTCATGCGACAATAAGGTTGGCCATATTGGGAAGGACTTCCTCTGGCATCGAAGTGGCGGCTGGGCTCAGAAAAGTTAGTTCAGAGTTCTCGTACCTACTGCGGGATACGTCCCAGATCACCAGATCCGTTTGATACCGTCACCCCATACTAACCCAATGTCATTATGGGGATACTCAAGAAGGAGTTCGTCGTCCCGGCGCTTCAATGCTGCCACTTGCAGACGCTTGTTGAAGGCTCGTCAGTACCAACCCGTCGGGCATCCCGTCTGCTTACTAATCCACTCTCCTTGTCCTCCACACCCATGTCACTGCGTTACTTGCTCTGAAGTTACGATAGCCATGGTCTGCAAAAAGTGCGAATCGGTAAGTCCCATTATGCACACCAGACCCATTATTTAGCTGACTCGTTCGATAGAAACTCTCGAAAGTTGCTGCTCCAGACCCGTTCACTTCCACCTCCAGCAGTATCAAGGAGGGCTCGAGGAGGATCGGAGAGAACAAGCTTCTGACGCGGCCAGGGAGCTCAAAGAATAGGTTTCAAGTGAGTTCTTATTTCGTAGTCACTCTCGGTTACTGATAGCTGTCCGTACAAGCCTTATCAAGGGAAATGCAGGGACTGTAAGCAGCCAGTCACGCAGAACAGGGCCAAATACTGTCATGGTTTGTGTGCCTTTTTGTGTTGTCAAAGACGCCCCTGATCGTGTCTGCTAGGTTGTGCTTATAGAAAGGGCCTCTGTTCGATATGCGGCAAGGCTATCCTTGACACTACGGGATACGTCATGTCTAGCAAGTAGCCTCCCTCTCCCGTCCAATCGGGCATCGACATTCCATACCCTCTGTAGCTTATATTCATAGTCTTGTTGTAATTTATGCGGAAGAACTTGCACTTAACGCTCGATGGTTGAACCGGCATACACAAGCAATCCAGCAGGCATACGGTGGTCTCTGATCGCTCCGAGGGTCCCTGAAGAATCATCTATTGGTAGCATTCGAGTGTGTTAGGTATGAATTGTGAGCTATTAGTATCGTGTGGCCTCTATGCAACATCCTCAGCATGTACTGGTATACAAGATTTCGTGTCCGGTGGGTAGATGGAACACAGCTCGAAAGCGCAAAGATCCTAGTTAGATACTTTCCTCTTCGTCCTTTGCTCATAGATCTCGACGTCGATAGTATCTAGGGTCAGGAAGTTCCAGATTCTGACATGTTTATCTTGTCCGTATCGCCTCAACCGACCGACGGCTTGCGTCTCGCAAGCGTCGTAGATCTCCTGACTCGGCGCGAGAAGTGGCGAGAGGAATATGGCGTGGTTGGCCGAAGTGAGATTCGCACCACTAGCGCTTTCGTCCATGACGTTCAGGAGAAGTACTCGTTCTTCGCCATCGTTGTTCTGGTACTTTTCCAGGTTTTTACTCTTCTGTGACGCGGAGCCTCGTATTTCGAGGAACTTGATCTTATGCACCTTGAGTGCGTTGGCGACTTTAGCCATGAGGTCCTGGAACTGGACAAAGATGAGCACACGTTCTTTCTTGGGAATCGTGTTTCTGCAGCGCCAAAGTATGAGTTAGTGTGGAGCGGAGTACGCAGCAACGCAACGCACTTGATCAAGTCGATGACCATTTCTAGTTTCTTCCCGAAATGCTTGCCACGCCCATCGCGAGCTTCGTCATCGACACCAAGCGTCTCCCCCTTGACAATATTCAGGACCCTTGCAGCGGCCATACATTTCCCGGAGGCTGCGTAAACACACTCCTCGCGATCCGCACTCTTTCTGACACACGTCATACAACCCGTGTGCCCGCAGGACGAGAGAACGGCGACTTCGTCCATCGGAACTTCGTCTCTGCCGCATCCGGGACACGAGAGCTTTGGAGGCGTTTCTCGCTGCTTCTGCAGATCACGGACGACGGTGAAGTACCGACGGGAACGTACTCGCCCGACAAGCTCCTTGGTCAGCTTGCGGATGTTGTGCGTCTGCTCGCGGTGGTCCCAGCTGAGATCTTTGACAGTGTTCGACGGGTTTTCGTCTTTCCCTTTGGACTTGTTCTTCCAGTAATTCGCCGGGAGGACGGGGACGCTGGCTTCGTCAAGAAGAGCTTTCACCATCTCTGTTGCTTCGTGATCCCCGACACCTTCCAGGCGGGTAACGCGAGCGTATTCCTGGAACATCGACTCCTCATTGAGCTTGCCGATCTCCTTTTCACGCCCGACTCCCTTCTTCAGTTCCTCAAGGAGCTCGTCTCTACAGTCATCCAGTTGCTTGGTACGATCCTTGACGATGATTTCGCAAGCCTTCATAGCATTCTCCCTTGAGTTGTCCTCGGAAGTATCCAAGTCGAAATGGGAGCAGCGTTTCAAAAGTGCTTCCTCCGCGGTCCTAATAATGGTCGATAAGATACCTTTCAGAGTGGAGTCGTTAAAACGTACTTGCTGTCACCGAGTGCATTGTTCAAACGCTTTTCTCGGTCACTCTCGGTCTTCTTTGTTCGCTTTATAGTCATATCTAGCGCACGCAAGTGGTGTTCCAGCTCCAGATAGATCGCACGTTCTGCAGCGGGGAGTATCACTTTTTGTACTTCGAATGAGCATGGAATCTCATCAATCTCGGCGATATTCTACCATACAATTTTAGCCAGTGGTATGCTTGAGACGGAAGAAATGGTGCGAACCTGACGAACAAACGTGTCCAAGAAAACTTGGCCAATGTGATGACGGTGGGCGTGCCATTCTTGCGTATGAACCTCACGGAAGGAGTGGAAAGCTTCCACCTCTGAAGATGACTGTCAGTCATGGAATCGTAAGAAATGCTTAGGACACACTTGTCTGCTCCCTGATGCGTTTCTTGATCATAGCTGACTGCCCCTCTCCGTCGTCGTCGATACCCAAGTGAAGGTTCAGATGAGCCGCAATCGTCTTGACAGCGCCAAAGTCGTGGATAGGCGGTGTACCAGACAGTACCCAGCGACGATCCGCCGTGAGCTTCGTAACCATGGAATGTACCTTTCCGGTCAAATAGGTATACTCGTCGACGACAACACGGGCAAAGTGGAAGATCTCCAAAGGCGGTGATTGCATTTTTGTCCAATCCCTTCTGACAGCGACGCTTTCAAGGTGCCAAGGGTCAGTGTCCTCTCGGCGTTTCTGTTTCTTGGCTGGTGCTTCCTTGGCGCTCGTTGCCTTTCTCTTCTTTCCGCCCGATTTTTCAGAGGAGGGCGAAGAGGGTGGTTCGTCGACGTCCATACTGTCATCATCGGATTTTGACGAACTTGTACTGGCTTTGGCCTTGCCTTTGTTGCTGGTCGTCTTCGCGCTGGGCTTGCGTTTCTGCGGTTTCTCCTCCTCTTCGTCATCGTCAGATATCTCGATTGTCGAGACCTCCTCCTCCGACGTGGGTGGGGGAGTAGGTTTGCCGCGAGAAGTCCTTGATTTCTTAACGCTGGGCGAATCATCCTCATCCTCAGTGGGGGTAGGCTCGTCTTCGTCTTCGTCTGTTGCACCTCTGTCCTCGTAATCACTGGCATCATCACCTTCCGCGTCGTCGTCGGAATCAACGACGATCGCTCTTCTAGCACTCCCCCGCTTGGGCCTTGATGTATGGGACACGGCAGCTTCCCCATCCGAGGTGTCATCTGTCTCCTCAGCCTTCCGCTTCTTCGAGCTCGCAGTGTTGAGCACAACCTCGGGCAACTTGCCTTTCCGCGTGGGCTTTGCAGGGAAACGTTCTCTCGGGGAACTGGTCGTAACTTTGGGTTTCGTGTCTTGGTCTTTCTGCTCCGCAGCGACAGCGTAAGCCTTGCCCTTGAGGCGTTTCGGCGCTACGAAAATCTGAGATTCCAATTCTTCCTCTGAAACGAACGTCAACCGCTATAACTTGGACAGAACAAGAAGGTAACTTACCCCGTCTGCGTGCCTCCCGTATCGTTTTCATGACACTGTTGGGACCATCGTTTTTCAGGCACTCCACCTGCTTCTTCAAGGCTTCCAGAGATATCTCGAGCCGAGCATTGAAATACCGACCGTCTTGGGATGGAAGCGCACCCCCAGCCGCGAAGGACTCAAGGTTCCCCAGGTAAACAGCACTCTGGAACAAATTCGACGCGACGATGACGAGATCAGCCTCTTGGACCTTCTCGATGGTCAACGAGTTGATGTTAGTGGCGGTAGAGATAACCACCACTTTTTTGAAGCGGCCCCGCGCGAACTTTTCGGACTCTGACTTCCATTGCCGAGTGAGATGTGGTGGAACGATGGCCAACGTAGCTTTAACAGGAACTTTGCCGAGAATGTCTTTCTTGCTCTCAAACTCCTTTCTGACTTTTTGGTAGGAGCAATCGATGAGACCCAGGGTAATGGCGGTCTTGCCGTATCCAACTTGGTCGGCGAGGACGCCACCCCTGACTTTGACAGGTCTCTGTGCGCGACCCTCTGCACGCCAACCCAGAGGCTCGAGAATCGCCTCCGAAATTTCTTCTTCGACAAATGGAGTAGCGTCAAGGGCTTCCCGCTCGAGCATCCAGGTCAAGGAACGCAATTGCTCCTTACGAAGGTCGAGTTTGAAATTGGGCGGCTGAGTGTGTTCCGGGTCAGCCTTGTTACTCTTGAGCGTGAACGACGGGAGTTGAATCTTGACCGCAGGAGCAAAGTCGGTGTCCAAACGCCATGATAACGAAGGTCGTTCTGGACGGTTCTCCGAAGGAAGGCGGGACAGAGCACGATGCAACAACGAAGCGATGTTGAGACCTACTTTGACTACACCGATATTCTGTTCCAGACGTAGTTGAGTGACAAATGGATTGGGACGAAGTTTCAGGTCGCGCTCGTATTGCCCGGCTTCTTGGGAATCCTCGATGGCAGCAATCTTCTTTCCAGTCTTGTTCCATTTGATGGTGGGGGGCGTTGGAGCACACCGCTGGCACTGGTGCAGATCCTCAGGCATGTCGACTGTCTGCCACGTATGTAAATTGTCGTCAACATGCCGAATACGTTCGAGCAGCCAAGCCAACGACCTGAACGTCGTGCGCTCATTGAGCTTGTCGACTTCCCTCCATTCCTGACGCGGCCACTCGGGTCCAGCATCATCGGGAAGAGGTACCGTGCAAGACAGCAAGGCAACGGCTCTGGCACAAGCGTCTGTATTGACTGTCACTTCCAGCGAACCCTGAGGAATGGCGAAATGTGCCCCAGTGGGCTGGGAAGACTACGAAAAGCATGAACCTTAGCGTAAGGTAAATAAAGCTTGCGCAGACTTACCTGGAGCAACACTTTTTCTGAAGACACCCATACCACGGGTATATGGCATGTGATCGATCGTTCTCCCTGAACATCCGACTGTCTCCACGAACTAGAGAGTTTACAGACAATCGGCCGGAACTCGCCATAGTCGTATCTTCGAATGGTAGTGGTGAAAACGAATGCGTCGTCTTTGGGATCACCACACCGCGTGGGGTCGAACATCATGAACAACGGTGGAAGTTCGACGTCCTCGGGAGCAGATTCGCGCTTGTGAAGAGCGCCACAGGCTGTACCGCACTTGTCCAGGAGAGCATACGTCCCAGAGATGTCACGGTCGAGTAAGGACACCTTGTTTGCTGGCACAGTGATTTTCAGGTGCGAATGAACACGAGCCTCCCTGATTTCTTCGCCCAACAACCCAAGCCGGGAACCCCAGGAAGGCACAAGCGACTCGCTCCCAGTCATAGTCACAGTGAACTCGCTGTTGGAGGGCAAAGCAAACTGCCACTGACCCTGCAACAGGCCGCCCTGACATTTGAATCTAGCAACAGGGAGCTGTAGGAGACGGCGAATCTCCGCATTCGCGGGTTCGTTCTCTAGAGGAATTGCATATAGTCGCCATTCCGTCTGCTTTGGGTCCAGGTACAACTCGAAAGAAGCTGACGTGGACTGGTAAATCACAGACCATACTTCTTGTCTCTTGAGCTCGACGAAACGCAACTCCGAACTCGTGGCCCGGACAACTGCAGAACGCCAACTAACCCAACGTTTCTCGGGTAGAGTTACGTTAGAAGCGGATCGTAGGTCGTCAAGGAGCTCCGCAGTGGTATCGGTGATTGACAAGCACATAGGAAGGACGGATTTGAGCTCCCTGATGAAAGTCCCAGGAGGAATACGTGCGACTGTCTGCACATCGAGCGGTTCAAAGTTGTGTTCAGGACGTCCAGCGCACTTCTTGCAGGAAGATGAACCGCAGTCCTGACAACGGAGTAGCTCCCTTGTTGTGATGTCCTTACGACCCTCGCAGAGACATAGCCGTACACTTCGGGTGGCGCGATCGAGAATGTCCTTCACTGAATCCATCTTCAACTCGGACAGGTCCAACGGTTGTTCGGCCAACTGTTCAAGGCTGGAAATGCGGTCTTCCACGGAGGATTTCGGGGCGGAATCGATGTTCATAGCATCTTCGTCTCCGACTTGAGATTCGACTTCAAGCTTCTTCATCTCGTACGTCTCCTTATCATCTCCCGCCTTCAGAAGTGCCTTGCCGACGACCAATGCGGCAAGTATACAAGATCCCACGACTGTTGAAGACATGGCGTTACCAGCGAGATCGGCGAGTTCGTCCTCGCTTTCTCGTGTAAGAAGCAGCTTGTCCACTGGAAGACCCTGCATAGCCAATGCCTCGACTCCGACCATGGGTCCACCGCGGTTGGTGATATAAGGAATCATAGATGGGGTAAGGCATGGGCATATGCCCGACTTGCTCGAGCCGGTAGAGCGATCGACGTTTTGCGAGAGATTCCAGACAAGTCTGAGATACATGTTAGTGCGGATTACACCACTCACGTTGATTTATTCACTCACGTTTTGTAGGATGGATCGACGCCTATTTTGGAGGAACGAAGAAGACTGATGTCCATCAAATCCCAAACTCGTTCGACTTGTCTTACTCCCCAATCTTGCCAAGCGAAGTCAGGCATACGGCAAGCACCACCTTACATTCACGAAGTTGAGGCGATGGATCGTAAACCAATCCAAGAAGCTCACCTTCCTCCCAGTTAGTCAAAGGACGTTTCGGACCTAATAACTCCTCGAGCCTGGCACGCGCATGTCGGGATTCGCACCTCGTCCAGTCAATTCGTCCGGCGCGCGAGTCCGAAACACCCCTACTAGATTGAACAAGCTTCTCTCTAGCTTGGTGGATGCGCACGTCATCTGATGGGAGAAGAAACGCATCCAAAGTCGACGAAGCAGGACGCTTTAGTTTGCCTGTTACCCACTTCTTCCACTCAGCTGGCAACTGGGATGCCCGCTTGTCGACAGCGAGCAAATAAACACGGGTGCGAGTGTGCGGAATATAGAATTGTTTTGTGTCCAATCGCATAAATTCGGCACTATAATTCAGGCGCTTGAAATAATCCCTGACTGTCTCCCATGGCGCAGAGCAGACATTCTCCAGAATGACCAGAGGTGGTCGATGGTTGTCGACCCAAGACATCATGCCGTGGAACGTCCGCCCTGACTCTCCTCCTCCGTCGATCCCTTTTTTCAGGTTATTGAGATTGGAATAATCGACGCAAGATGTGCCGGCGACAAGCAAGTCCACGTCACCTGGGACAGGGGCTAATGCGCCATATGCAGTAGTACTGTAGAGCAATGTTAGAATCAGGCCAAGATACGGACAAGAGCACGTACGCTTCAGTATCTCCAAGCTCGCACACATCGCGGAACAATAAGGGAGGTTTGAAATTGCGCTCGATGTACGCCTGCTTGAATGGCTCTATCTCGCATGAAAATACGTGTTCAAACTCCAACGCAATGCCATATTGCTCCTGGATGGACTGGCATATCAATTCCAGAGCAAGAAGAGGAGACTCTGTGCCAGAACACATGGTGGCGATGCGAAGCTTTCTACCTCTGACGCGTTCTGTGACGTCTTTGATCTGAGGAATGTGGGAAACGAGATCGGAAAACATGGTGGGTACGTGGTAAAGAGGTGGAAGACTGGAAGATTCTATCTTGCCATCTGTCTTGGAATACTGTGCTGGGGCGTCATCTTCGTCAGAGACCTCGGATTCTGCATCGTCCTCGACCTCCTCAGCGCTAGATTCATCGTCAATTTTCTTCGCCGACTTCCCCGCTTTATTGGCCGTGGATTTCGCAGGCTTCTTGTCGCCTCCACCAAAGAACGAAGTGATGGACTTTTGATCTCTACCGAGTGATGTTGTTGCCTTGGGCATGATCGAGTACGGTTGTTGAGAGCTACACGCGTCCTCGTCGCGTTTTATTCGAGTCACGTTCGCGCTTTGTCACGCCATTAACCAGTCACGCCATTTTATTTAATGGAAGCTTATAAACCAATTACAAACCACACTCTCAAGCGAAAATCCATGGAATGTATCGAGTGTACATGCGATGCAAATGCCATTACAAATCTACGGAAAGAACGAGGAATCAAACCTCCATATTGACCGCTCATTCCCAATACCGTGGAACCTTGCTATCGCTTTCCCCGCCGACCTCCAAAAAGTCTGACGGACGCTCGCGTTTCAGATTTCGCCGTCTATTATTCAGCGGTAATCGCTGATATGCTGAATCCTGACTGGCAGGTTGTTGATTCGTAAACGAGGCTGGCCACTGTGTGTCTGTTTGCTGGTACCCCGACATCCCATAACCCACCACACTAGCGGCGCTCTGCATCTGTTGTTGCTGTTGCTGTTGTTGCTGTTGTTGTTGTTGTTGCTGCTGAAGGGTAGTTGCGACCGCAAGAGTCGCCGCGAGGGCCTGTGCTTGTTGGAGCTGCATCTGTAGTTGGTGATATTTCATCTCCGAAGAATGTCGCACATGGTCAGGTAACGAGGTGTTTTGCATCATTATGGATAGCTGGTTGATCTGAGCCTGAAGCTGAGGAATGCTGTCGACTATCATTTGGGGAACGTCCATGCCGGCCTGATGATCTGAATAGAAGTCATCGATAGTAGAACCGTCCCCTTGAGGTGTCTATGGGGGGCTGTTAGTATCACAATCTCGAACAGCAGCATGAATACTGAGTACCTGTTCACTGACTAACGCACTTATGTTCATCACACCTTCCTCATCAATCTCTTTTCTGCTCTGTTCAATTACCTTATCAATGTGATCGGCAACTTTTGTTCGCATAGGTTTATCCATCACCAACTTGTCAAGAGATGGGATCTTCTTGCCACACTTTGGACAAATAAAGTCGCGCTCAAGAAGATGAGTCTGGATACAATCCTCGCAATACGTGGTTTCACAACACGGGGTTTTCACGGCATCACGGAAAAGTCTGTTGTCTATTGGACATGCGAGTGTAGGGTCTGTCGGAGGTCGTTCTCGAACGTCTGCTACGGAGAGGCCTTTCGACCGAGATACCTGCTTTTGCCACGATGCTCTACTGAAGTGAACAATGTCTCTAACGATGAGATACAGTGACTTACGAATCGGGCTGAGCGACAACATAGCCTCCCTCAGGGGTGACCATCACGCCCTGGGCAATCTCACCACTGTTAGGATTCTCCACTGCCTTTAGGAAGCTGCGCGGGATACCCGTAGTCCGCTTGATGCGAGGTTTGTTGTCGAACTCACGATCGTTATTTGTTGGACAGTCTTGAATCCAGTGCCCTAGCAGAACATGAGCCAACATTGACAAGACAAAGTCACGACAACTCACCTTTCTGACCACAACGGTAACACACATACGATGGTGGTAAAGGACGATCAGGAGCATGGGACTGATGCGAACTGAAGGGCTTGCCACCGCGCCCAGAAGAGGTTCCTCGAGGATTATTATATATTCGGACAGCACTGTTTCGATCAAGGGGTAAAACAGAAATCACGTTGAGACTTCATCCTACTACACAAAGCAGAAGAACCGCGTAAGCGAGACACCAACTGAGACATCTTTTCCTGGGTTTCCTCCCAGTTGGCCGTCTGGGCCTGAAACATGGCTGCCATTGCAGCAGCTTCGTCTTCCTTAGTGACCGAATTCTTTGGAATGGTAACGGTGGCACTTGGCTGCGGAGAATGTAAGACTCGCCAATTGGCGAGTGGTGCGTTCATTCTAGAACAACTACGCACAGAAGCTGACGTTTTGGAAAACGTGGATTCTTCTTTCACGTCGAAGCGTTTTGACATGGCACCCTTGTACCATGCACTACTGCCACCTGGTCTCTGAACAGACTCGGAAATGGGTACAGATGCACTCCCATTGGTGCCAGCAATATACATGGCTGCTTTGCCTTTTCCCGGACGCTGAGAGGGCATACGCTTTACGACAACAGAGGATGACCTCGGAATGACTTGGGAGTCATCCTTGTATTCTAAATGAATGGTAGATGTCAAAAGTCGGACACCCATGCCACAGGAAGTGAACGCACCTTGATTGGTGGACGCGTCGTAGACATAAAGATCAAAGTCATTGGCCTTACCGAGGTTGTTTGCGAGGATGATTTCTTTTTTCAAGTCAAACACAGATATCGCAGTGCCGTCAAAAGTCACCCGAGAC
>QFEF01015003.1:0-15953 GCA_003316035.1 Neoboletus subvelutipes | reverse complement strand
GTGATGACGCACTGATTGGGACAAGGATGGCGCCGACTTGACCCATGATAAGTCGGACTTCTGGCGGTGGGTTACCACTGTATTTGACGGCTTCCCGGGCGAAGAGCCTGAGACTTCGTGAGCAATTTCCACAGCGTTTGAGAGACGAAGGCCTACTTGTTCCAGAATGGTTGTGTAGAGAGAGCAGCGAACATGCCCACCCCAATTCCAAGGAAAGTGAGACCGGTCATTTGGTCGTTAAAGTGATGGACGTCTCCGAATATAACCGGATACGCCTGAAATGCAAGATAGAGAATACCCAGAAGCAGTGCATTCCTTGACAAGGGGATTCAACGCATGTCATCCATCGATCAGGTTCAGTTGCATACCATGTATCCAAAAGGAGGACCATTCGATCAAACAGCAGCAGTTCTGTGATTAGTGAGTTCAAAGTCTGATACATACGGTGAAGCTGCTCAAAACATACGGAATGGTCGGTAGCAGCTGATCATGATAGACCTGGCCAGGCTACCTTGAACCTTGTCCAGAGGAGCGTAATAACTGGCGTCCCCCGTAGCCTTGCGAAGCCTAGCATGGTCTGAGCAAACGAACATTCCAACAATTTGGACAGCTACCTGGCTGCCTTCCTCTTCAATATGACAGGGGCATATGTTTCCGGAACAAACTAAAACACGGACCGGTCGTCAATACGTAGCAGATATCGAATGGTATCACTATACTTTACCAGAAAGAGCAGAACATTTATGACAAAGATCCAGAATAGCATCACCCAGTACATCCATCGCCAGTTCACATTCTGAGCGGATGGAGATTGAATACGATAAGACACCACGAATCCACGCATGGACTCACTTGAACAATAAATCTGTTAAAAAAGAGGTGAGGAAAGGTGTGGCACACCAGACGGTGCGAGAATCGTGATACACACCCTGCAATTAAGGGACCAGCCACGGGGCCAATGAAAGGCGACCTTATCTCGCCACTGAGCACAATATCTTGTGCAAATCTATCGCACTTACATGGTATAGACCGCCATTGGACTAGAAATTAGCACAAGTGGGTCAACGAAATATATAAAACTCACTTTGCCACAGTGGAGTCAGGAAACATGTCAGTGACACTACCTCCGGCGACACTCAGGAATGCAGCACCACAGAAACCAGTGAGCAGCCTGAAGAGGAGAAATACACCTGTGTTTTCATTAGATAGATTACGATATCAAAATCTGACCGTTGCCCACCAATATTTGGAGCGAACGCTACTGGGAAAGTGAAGATGAAGAAAGCGATATAGGAAACCCGGTAAATGATATTTCGACCTTGACACAACCAAGTCAATCGCAAGCTTTTGTGCATGAGACTGTTGGGCGCACCATACATCTCAGACAGCGGGCCAACGAGGAGAGGACCCGAACCAAGCCCGGAGACAAACAGGCTTATACCAAGGACAGTTACTTCGTGCGATACATGGAATGTTTGAGAAGTTCCTGCTTCTGTAAAGGCAGCCTGATAGAGTTATTGAGGCGACATCCTGTACAAATGTACGAAATACGAACTACAGAGGACGCACAGGTGACACAAAGAGAGGCCAAGCTGATAACAAGGACAACAACCCAGCGCCTGAGAGTGGACATGGACTGAGGATTGTCTTCGGGCTCCAGAGTGACGAGGTACGAATCGATGGCCTCCTTGCTAGCGGACTGGTTGATCTCCGCCTCCCCTTCGACAGTGGGGTCAAGCATCGAGGTCCTCGCAGACATCGTCAGAGGCGGCGTCGGCGGGCAATGACGAGGGAGGAATGGGAGGACGATGCGGACCGAAGTGAAGACATGCGGCACGAGTCAAGGGGATAATAATGGCATCGTGCCTGGGAGTAACGGTCTCGAGTTGACGCGTCAGGGAGATATCTTTTACGCGCCTACCAATGATGGCTGGGTTGCCCTCTAAATGCTCGGTCAGCCATCCGACCAGGAGTGAGCATGGATCCAGGAAAGCTTACTGATTAGCGAGGATGACAACGCTGCGGTCGGGTGCATTATTAATTCGCCCAGACTGCATCCTCATGGAGGTATGTCAAGTCGAGCTAACCTGCGATTCGGACGTGGCAAAGGCTGACTGAGCTCGCAAGCCTTGACGGAGTTTGGATTCGTCGCGGGGCCCGCTGCGGCCGCATTGTCAAGGAGGCCACACCGTACTGCCAGTGATTCTGAAACATCCCAACCCCCGGAAAGCGCGACTTGTTCCATCGCATTCCATCAAAACTCACAAAAAAGTTCTCTGGAAAACTCACACTTTATTAGCACGCCGGGATACCCGTACGGTGGAGCGTGGGGCCATCGCTGTGCTGGTTGACATCGAGGTTCGTTCTCCTGACCTGACTCCAACACCTGCGCTGGACCCGGTTCCGTCCAACTCACGACTGTTTTGTACACAAGACCAAGAGACTCGATCATGGGACTCCTGCGCGGGCTATCACTCCGTCTCCGGTCATATCATGATAAGGACACGTGGATAGACTCCAACGAGCTATTCAACTCGAGCAACAGGTCGGATCTTGCCAGGTATGTCAAGTGACTAATCGTATGCAGGAAGCGCACCGTCCGGACCTTCTTTCGTATGCATCAACCTATTTACTCCGCGGCATCGTAGGGGAAACTTCCTGTCCGGGCCCGGAATCGACTTGAGCCCGGTAAACAAAGGTATTGCCCAAACGATAAGCCTCACGGGTCTCTCGCGACAAGTCGCCTAATGTATATCCACGTTATCCTACTTACGATGGTTCCATCGGCCACGCGATGTGTGGCACCCTTTTCTGGCGCCCGGTCACCAGACAAATAACCTACCCGCATCGAGTCATCCCTGTCAATTGGCCCTGTCAACTATTTGTCGGATTTGCCGTGGCGAGCATATCTAGTCTCAGTCTGAATTCGGCGGACCATCCCTTTTCGATTGGTACAACGATGTCGTAACCCTCGCTGTCTTATCTGGTCCCCGACAAGTACGACCATCCCACGAAGACCTTGTTACCGGGCACTTGAAGCCGCCGAACAGATGGGCTCATCAGGTAGCAACATGTCTCAATTGAGCGCCATTAGTGCCGCCCATACCAGGTGGAAACCCATCAGAGCATGCTCATATTTTCTGATTGTGATAGATAGATATTGACAAGATTGATGCGTCAAACTCTCCAACAGTCGATACTATTGGCGGCTTTATCAAACGGGAATTCTCCGCCCCAAATCTCGACATCCCTGGAACTTTCTTCCACACCGGCCCATAGTTTACCTATCGTCTCCCGTGCTGCCGCAATGTCGTTCACACGTCCTCCCTCGAGCTCTTCCTTGCAACTCTGGTGACGTTGATGAGCAAATTTAACGGCCCATATCGTATTCTGAACCTCACCTGGATGGCTTGGCAAATGTCCGTATCAATCACCGCCAATATATCCGCCATAGACCCCTCTTGTTCCCATCTCAATCCAACTGTCGCTTTCACCATTGATGAGAGTAAACCGAGACCGGCGAATCCCATGCCAGCGCCATACAGCGAGCGAGTCCGGGCAAGAAGACTCTCCAGCTCAGGAGTAGGAACGGCATACATGCCATCTTGCCCAGTAGCGAATAAACCGTTGGTAGTTGCTATCCGTTTTGCGTTGGTCTGGCGGAGTCGAGAGCGAGCTGCTGATGTGAATGAAGCAGCAAGGCTGGGAGTGCCAGTTGCGAGCAGAGTCCTTGTGATAGCGCGGAGACTGGTCGTGTTGAGGATGTGAGTGCACGTGTCATTGTTCGGATGTCAACAAGATACTTGCTCCTCGATAGTAGCATTAGCTATCAAAGTGTCGACCTGTAGCACTGGTGTGGCGATATGAACGAGAGAGAGGGGCAGAGACACACTTACCATGAGGTTGCTGGAGACGCACCATTGAGCCTGAATGTGTATAGGAGAGAGTAGTTACGCACACGTGTCCCAAGGTCTTGCTATGGGCGTCCTGTGGATGAGAAGTTATCTGGGCGGGCATCTTAGGAAAGCCTGTGGAGCGAATCCTTGGAGGGTAGATTACAAGAGGGATCAGACCCGTGGCTTGAATTATTTAACACCCAGGTTGCAGTGCTACTTCGGGTTCGGATATCAGCTGGTTGACACCTCTAAATGGGCTTCTTCCTATCAGGAGAATTATTTCAAGGTAAGCGTGGATCGTCAGATCAATTCACAAGTTGTACAGCCTGACCGGCAAGAAATGTTCGACCCAGGACGCATTTGCAAATGGCACCTGTCATACGGTCAGTCATTATTCACCGTATGTCCTGTATAACCCCCGGTAGACAATTTCCTTTCCCTAGATCCATTCAAATTTCAGTCTGGGCCTTGTGAGGAATCTGCTCTCCGAGAGTCGCCGTTCCTTGCCCAGGGCCATGAACTCAACACAGGCGGCCTCTGCACAGACTTTGGGACGGAGTTTGATCAAGATCCATTAAAAGGTTCTTCCTTGAAGCTGTATATTTTACTTGTATTCCACCGGGACCCACTGTTCTCTCCATCATGTCGTGGTCAAGGTCGTCCGCCTCTTCGAGGGAAACATGTATTCTTGGCCCATTTGTCGTTCCGAGAATATGGGTTGGTCTTTGGCAGCTCTCCAGTAACGCATGGGGTAGCGCGCCCTCCGCCAGAATCCGTCAGGGGATGGCTCGGCACGCCCAACTTGGGTACAATGCATTTGGTGCGAGTGCCTTCCAGGGTCTCTTCCACATTGTCTGATCGCTACCACTCTCAGACATGGTACGGAATGCCGATTCTCCCATACCTTTTTCTTCTCACAAACACACATCTCGTTGTCTATTTGCCGTCCCTGATTCATCAAGGGTAAAATCTGAACGAATCTCCTCGTGCATTTATTACCGCTGAATTTACTTACAGCCGATCACTATGGGAGTGCGGAAATTCTCTTCGTGAGTCATTCCTCATTTGGCTTAGTTCATGTGGTTTGAGCGACTATCTAGGGGCAGTTCAGAGAATCACTTCCGCCAAGTACCCCTGTTGTTGGCGCTACCAAGTGGTGTGTTTTCAGACCCACCAATCCGACACGCGCGGTCGTGGAATCCGCAGTGCGAGACCGCATGCAGCGTATGCGCAGTCACTCTGTCGATTTACTCCAGGTGCGCGTCACCCCCGGTCGTCACCCCCTCCCATATAAAGTGATCCGTCCCAGTTTCACTGGCAAGATTACTCCGATAAAGGCTATCTAACAGCTCTCCAAATTCTGCAAGATCTCCAACACGAAGGATTGATCTCCGCAGTAGGGTTATGTAATTTCGACGCGATACGTACGGATGAGATCTGTACACAGCTTGGTCCCGGATTCATCGTCTCGAATCAGGTGCAGGTAAAGATAGCTCAGTGAGACCCCTGGCGCGCGCAAGACTCATCAGTCCGACATAGTTCTCCTTGATTGATACGAGACCCTTGGACGGCATGGCAGATGTATGTGAGCGACACAGCGTGAAGCTCCTAACATATGGCACTCTCGTGAGTAGTCCAACATGATGTCGGATCTACTGTTACTCATTACGTCCATTGCAGTGCGGGGGATTCTTGGCAGACAAGTGGCTTGATCAGCCGGAACCAGACCTCTACGCCTGCAACTTGACGCCGTCGCAACGCAAGGCAAGTAAGGCAACCAAACGCATCCCGGCATTGTCACATTTCCTTTTTTTTCCCTTTGTATTTACGCCACTCATGCGGTCCTGGTTCCTTGGTTTAGTACCTCGACGTGATCTTGAAAGCATGGGGAACCTGGGACCTCTTCCAGGCCCTCTTGGCAGTGCTCCATGATGTGGGTGATCATCACGGTGGAGTGAGCATCGCCAACATCGCCACACGTTGGGTCCTTGATCACCCGTTCGTGGGTGCCGTGATCATAGGTACGAACGCTATCATGATCTTCTTCTTCGGGATCCGGTCATTTCTTTCCCAGGCGCGCGATTGGGTGTTTCCGAGCATCCAGACGACAATCAACATGTCTTTGGATTCACACTGACAGAGGAGGACAGGAATATGATCGAAGCGGTGCTTGCTCAGTCCAACGGCCGTCGCATGATCAGCACGATTGGTGATTGTGGCGCTGAGTACCGTTGAACGTGAAATAGGGTCCTTTTTGTTTTGGAACAGACAGTTTACATACTAGTCCCAAATTCATTTTTCATCAATCGCGCACTTTGTTGGACAACATCATGGTCTGACCATCACGAATACGATTGCCGGGCTTCTATTAGCTCAGATACCCAACTCCTCACATGCAAGCATGTGATCAAACGATCCAGCCCGGATCCCAATACAGAAATAGAGCTTTTCGTCTTCACGGACACAGCAAACGATGCTCGAATAGTGATTACCTCAGACGTCATAGGATAGCCAGGTGAAGCAAATACAGTTCGTGTGACACCTTCATTGAAAGCGTGAAATGTTTCGCCAGAGCAAGCCAAGTAAACGAATGATGACAATATGATATATATGTGTGTGAATGCATGGTCCGATATAATGGCGAATAACATCTAGAAAACCGCCACCAGAGGATCTAAAGTCTACTGATGTGGGAAGCGATCAAGGTAGAGGAAAGCCGCTGGATTGGCTGTAGCTTTCGCTTCACATCTCGTAGAATGGCCGTTTTGGGATGCCAATCTCGGAAGGCATCCCGTAACGCAACGATTTCGTCGGAGAAAAGCCCGGAGACCCTTTCATCTGCGACGAGATCGCGGAGCGCCCATGGAATCTATGCATACAAAGTGTACCGATGCCGGTAGTGAGTGAAGCGAGCTACTACCGAGTAATACGGAACGAAGACGCACTTCGTAATCATTCCGCTCAGCCAAAGCGTTAAACGGCTCCTCAGCAAGTTCAACCTGTGCTCCTGAACCGCTGTCTGCGAGGAACAGGTAATTGATTGCCAAGCTGGAATTACATGTAAAGCCTTGGACCGGATCACGGAAAGTTATGGAAATAACTTACGAGTACGTGGCACGCTCCTCATATGGTGTCGAGTGCCCAATGCCATTCAACGATCCCGCTGTGGCTTCCGATAGGTGGGTGAGGAGCCCGCCATCGGAGAGCCCTGCATTTCGGATGCGAAGAAGCAGGACAAGCAAGTTCGAGAGAAAATCAGAGGGGCTGTGACCAGATTAGCTAATCGTGATCTTCGGAAATATCAAAACAGCTTTCACGCACTGGTATGCGTCCCCGTCAATGTATAGCGCGCGTAAAATCAAGGGATGAGATATAGATGTGAATAGTCCGGAGTACAGCCCTACGACCTGATCGTTGAGCGACGCGATGTAAACCATCTTGATCTAGGTGATAGATTAATGTGATGGGCGGCGCACTCAGCACAGCTAAATCACACACCCCGCTATCCAGGACATTTCGAAGAGCTCTTACGTAGTCCCGGGATATAGCGCTTTCCGTGTTCTGATACCACAAGAACTCGTTCAGATGAAAAGGCATACATGTACCTGAACCTGAAGGAACCGAACCTGGAATTCAAATATTTCTCTCGCAGCCGTGGATTCGAAATACTGGGGTTACCATGAGTTGGGAAACACAATGACAAGGGAATACGGCGTGCCTGAATATAAGGTTGTACCAATGAACTCGTACTCAGGTATCGCAATGGTCCAAGATGGATCCCACAGAGTGCCAGACAGCATATTCGCTGCGGGGGCCTCACCGGCGCAACCGAACCAGAAGTAACGCCACTTGCGAGAACAGATGTATCGGCACTGAGCGCCGTTCGGATGTGACCATCAGAGATAAGACGATCTAGAATATGTGTTGACACTACTGATCCTTGGGAATGGGTTGCGACAAAAATAGCATCGGCGTCATGAAGATCCTCCATCCATTCTTTATTCCCAATCAAGTTTTGGTACAATCTGTTTAGGTGGACTCGTCATGGGTGCAAAATGCACAAGAACGCAAGTGGTAACATACCGCTCAACTCGGCGATTGATGGTTCCTTCTCCTTCCAGGGGTATCTTGGTGACTTGATCGAGCTTCACCTTATGCTCCTCCAGGAACACATCCAGCGCGTCCGCAATCCCATTTACAAACTTGGAACTTGTCCCTGTAGGCTGAGCAAGAGATTTGATCAAGTATCTACATGCGAAATATTGCGGTACTAACCTCACCAGCAAACGTGCGCAAGACGGCACCTTCAAGCGGCTCTCGTGAGCATAGCTTCGTTACACATCCAGGGCGGCGACCCACCTGGAAACCATCCATGGACCCCAATGATCACCACTCTCTTGCACCCTCTTAGTATGTCTACGGCTCCCCCTCCACCAAATCCTTCCCACGTTCGTGGGAGAGCTTTATCGTACGGTGAATAAACGATTTCCTTTGCTTTACCTTTACCCTTGTTCGAAGGAGTCTCATTGCGAGAAAATAAAACCTCGCTGACATATTGTAGAGTCTTTGACAGGGCGGATGGCGGCTCGCGAGGCAGTGCCGATCGCGGCAATGTATGAAATGTATCGTTCCAGGTGGGAAGGACAAGATTTGGCGGAGGCGGTGAGGTTGGTGTTTTTACGCCTGATTTTTTGGATGGCGAAGGCGACGGCTGCCGCTTCAATGTGTCATTCACAACGGTTTCTGGGTAGGTTGCCGCGTGAAGTATAGGAGACCGCTTGTCATCAGATTTGTTGGGTGGCGGAGATGCAGGGGGAGGGATATCCGATGTATGGGGTTGTATTCGAACGGGAGACTTTGTGGTTTGATCTGGCGTTGGGTGAGTCGTTGCAAGTGCTGTTGAAGACGTAGAATTTGGTTCAGGAGCCATCTCGTCGTCTATTTCCATGACTTCCATTTTCCCGTCTTCTCTCTCGTAGGTTATGGATTTCATTGCGATTGCCTTTGCGGCAAAGAACGACATCCATCCTGTCGGATTTGCCGAGATCACGGACTGAATAGGATTGCCATAGTCGACAGGTCCGAGAACAGACGGAGCCTGTTGAGAGGGGGATGCCTGATCGGGAGCGGAGTGAGCCTCGTGGTCTCTTGTGGGCCGTTTCTCCTCGTTCTTTGGCAACGTCTCGGACTGTTCTGGCGGATCTTGTGGAGAGCCGAAATTCATATCCGAGGCAATGGCGGTAGTGGCTGATGATGATGACTGGTACCAGGACCAAGGTGCATACCACGTGGAACCCTGTGGAATGCCTGCGGCATCCGCGTTGTGCCCGGAGGGCGGTCTCTGGTCATTTGGTGGCGAACGTTCCATGGCACTGACGTCTGAACTCAGCTCCACCCGAGTCGGGATCTCGCATCCCGGCTGTCCCGGCTTTGAGCTTTCAGGGGGATCGGAGGTAGGTGGCTGGTCGGGCGCTGCCGAGGAGGCATGAACGACAATAGACTGCGACTGTGTCCTATTTTCCGCCTGAGCGACAGAGGTGCTTCCATTCAATGCCAGATATGTCCACCACGTACTCGTGCGAACCTCGGTTACTGCGGTTGGTTGGCTAAAGGATTGATTGCCGCATTCTGAAACATGTATGGTGGAGGCGGAGGGCACATGATTTGGTTCGGCTACATTCACCAAAGCCGCATTTCTGGTATCTGTGCAGTGATGAAATCCAAAATCTGTAATAGTATAACAGGAACGCTGATACCTGACGTAGCGATGGAGGGCTCAGCGGGTGGATCCCGTTGAGGTGGTGTGGGCGCGGTCTCGAGTAGAGGTCTGGACTTTGCGAACCCGGGAAAGTTGAATGCAAAAATGCTTGTCGCCGAGTTAGGAGCAACGGGAGGACTGATGCCTTCCTGAGTCTGAGGTACCGGACAAATCTGTTGTAAAGGACTCAGCGAGGGGGGAGAAATAAGTTGTTCCTCGCGTACAGAGGTGGTATGAACATTGTTGAGTTCCGGCTGTGAGATTGATGGAGAGTGTGGGGATCCTGACGTAGTGTCTTTACCTAAAGATTGAAAGTCTGTACGAGTGGAATCTTCAAGTGCGACAGTCGAGTCTGCCGGTTTAATGGTTTCAAGGGAATAAGGTTTAGGTCTGTTTTCGGACGACTCTGTACGAATATGCACTGTGTCCGGTGCTTCTGGTGCGGAATGCGTTTCAACCGTTGCTTCGGCGATGGACGTCCCCTTGTCGCTCGACCAGGAGAACACGTCGAACCACGAGCGCTTATTAGACAGGGATGGAGTTGGAGCAGGATCTTGCGAAATAGCCGGTGGAGTGTTTGAAGGGTCAACGGGGGGTGAGTGCTGATCGGTTACAGGGGCTTGATCTGAACCAGGGGTAAGGGCTGGCGGAATGACTAGTGTGGGACCTTGATGGAATCACCAGAATCAATCAGCTGAACGCCATGCCTGAAGAGAGACGTGATCGAGACTGCACCTAGCACTAATTGGTCGGACTTATGATCAACGTTTACAGGTGACTCGGGGGAGTCGGCGGCGGCGGATGATTGTTCGCGATTCTCGATAGTCATCGGAGTAGTATTTGACTGAGAAGGATCATGCGGCATGGCTCTACGCAGAATGTTGGGTAGATTGTCGGTTGCAGAGGCTAGCGAACGTGTCTGTTGAGGTTCTGCAACAACAAATGAGACAGAAGGTGGGAGCGAGTTCTTGTGTATTGCGATGGGGCGTTTCCAACGGGTCTGATGAGCGGACGAGGAAGGAAACATGAATGATGAGTGACTGACTTGTTGAACAGCTGCACTCTGCCACCGACTGGCAGCAGCACGCACGCAGCAGCGACACGACCGACACTCTCCCATTCGAGCGTCACGTGATATAGCACACGTGCGTACCAGCATATTATAACGCAAGCTCATTGTACATGAGCTGCAACAACAAAGAGTATCTATTCCCGCTCGACGAATTCTTCTGCTTTTAACCCGAGATATCAAACAATTATACAGGAGGTTACGAAAGCTGCGTTTCCCCTTCACAGGCGGGGATGGCGCAACGCTAGGTCTGGAGGCGCCACTAGGTTCACACGTTCGGTCTTCGAGATGTGCCGCTTTGGTGCAAGGTTGGCTTTTTCCCACTCGCCTCACCCTCAAAAGGGCGAACTCGAGAAATCCTAACAACAGGAAAGCTTCAAGGCTCGCCCCACTCTAGCGTGGACGAGATACCTAGTATCGCACGTGAATGTGATGAGCAGGCAGTCACTATAAGTAGTATCGACAATGTCACTAGCAGCCTAAATGGCTCATCGTGAACGGCAACCCCCCACCCCGGATGGCAAACCGGCATGGGTGGCACCCTCGCGCTTCAACGACCCATTCCCGCCTGGAACGACTCGGGTGAGCGTCATCAATATTCGGTATAGGGTAATTCGGAAAACTGCGGCATGGGTTTTATGGAATTGTAACAAGGAAATAACGTAGTATTCATAATAACCGATAATTCAGGAGGAAAAAAACGAAGAACTGACATCAGCGAACCGAAATTTCCTGACTGAAAGGAGTGAGAAGATGTTCAAGTAGCTCTGCAGAGGCACCATCTTCGGAGAGAACTTTGGGATCTTCAAGTTCCCGTAAGATCTGGTCTATATACTCGCCAGCTCCCGACATATGAGCGATTTTGGCACATGCAGCATGGATTTTGAGGTACTCTGCTGATCGAAGGGGTAAGTTTATAGGATCCTCAGTTGTAAACTTTACGAGTGTCCTGCATCCACTGAGGTAAATCGGACGTCGCGCCACAACTCTGTATACATGTAGCTCGTCCTGCAACTGTCAGATGTGTTTTACATAGAATAACAGAATACCCACTGTAGGCTCAAACCAGAGTCTCAAATTGTCGAAGCGATCGTGTACAACCATATCTAATGTTAAGATATTTTCGAGGTGATGTGCACCTTTGCCGTTTAGGTTTTCAGCAATATCCTTATAGCCAAACCGGTCCATGATGGCCCACACGGGTGCAGTGTAAGGTGTCTGCGCCGATAATAAGGATACATGCCAAACAAAGTGGAGAAGTGTACCTTGTCGCTGCCCCGACCACCGATCTTTTCATTGGTATATGCATCGAAGATGTGCGCGCACTGCGTTACAGTGCTCCCGTCGGCAGCGGCCATTTCTTCAAGGTTCGGTCTTAATTCCACCGAAGCATCATCATAACGTCCCGTAACGACACAACGGTACCCGTCACGGGCCAGGGCCTTGGAAAGTGGAGGAAGGTTATCGATTTGTGAAAATGACAAGATGAATGACTTACACGCCGTTTCGCAACTGAATGGTCCTGTGGAGGCTGTTTTAACGTCTTACTTTTCAGCTGCCGTACGTCATCGAAAGAGTGCCGCGAAGGGTGGGAGGATTGGACAGGTGTACGACCTTTAACCTTTTTGACTGTTAAATTATCTTTAGAATCACGACTAACATGGAACAGGACAGACTTACAAGCACGAATATAGTGATCAAAGTACAGCTTTCCGGTATCTTCTAACACATCCTTGGTCGCACAGGACACTACTTCTGTGGCGACAGTCTTCCGTGCTTCGTCTGAAGGCCCATACAGTAACAAGTACCCCAGGATTCTGGCGTAGATCAATAATGTTGATCTTGTCTTGGAATCCGAATGGGTTCGGGATGATTCTTCGAATCTCAAGATGATGGAATATGCATTGCGGATATCAGACGAGAGCTCAAGAAGTTGGGTTGGAAGTTGAGGAGGGAGTGTTGTTGGTGGATGAGTCATTACAACTTGCGAGAGTCTGATGCTAATGAGGATTAGTCAGCGTGGCCATTCGTTGTCCTAGACGAGTCGAAGGAAGATGGTCACCTTACAACATCACCAACTGCTGACGACGAGCACAACGGCTACTTGTATCGACTCCGACACGCCATCACCTCTAAGGCGCCCATCACATACCTCATCCACGGTGAGCCCGCCCAGACCCTCGCAGCTACGTACCTCTCCCTCAGCCCCGCCATTACCCTCTCAAAATCGTCCCCGCCGCGCTACACTAAACCAGGCGTCTCCAACCCGTCTTCTGCCGCCAATTTATACACCTTTGAAACTGTTTATCTCGCTTGGCTGCCTCGCGATGCGCCCGGGGCGGAGTACATGTGACAAGCTCGTGAAAGCGGTTTGATTGTCGGGTTTGTGAGTGACGGAGCGAGAGAGCGTTGTGGAGTGGTTGGAAGAGAAAAATCGCAGATTTGGAGCAGATAAAAAGACGCCGTATGAGTCACGTCCCTTTCTTCACCTCTTCTTAATCTCTGTATGTGTCTGCGCACAAGATACTCACCCTGTCAATTCAGCTTCGCACCTTCGACCACGCGTGAGCGCGCAGCAGCAGCTGTCAACCCCCGCGCCGAAGACCTTCCCCACATCGATCGGCAACGTGACCCACCCACCGCCTTTGCCGCCGCCTTTACCTCTTCCACCAATACGCCTTCTACCGCGGCATCCCATGGTACCGGGACCGGGACAGTCCACAGATATTTCATCATCGACAGCACTGACGCACTCTAGAAACTCGGAGCGGATGCGTGGTAGAGGGTCGTGTGTGTCATGACGACGGGCCAGGCGTGGCAGTTTCGACCGTACAAGTGGAATGAACCGCGAGCCTTGTTTCACCATGGTGCGTCGCTGTCGCGTCGTGTCCCGTCTCTTTGGGGAAATTGGTGGAGGACTGATGTTTGGTGTTCCTCGACGGGCGAATAGTCAACGGGATATACTTTACGTGAGCCAATGATCCACCCAACGCAAAGATCAAGGACTGGAACGTGGCGGAACTCAAGGTGAGCCTTGACCTCTTTCCATTGATTCAACTCACGTGCATCTTGCTCGCCAGATCGACCCCCATTGAAGACACGCCGACAAGTCGGTAGTAGCCCATTTTGGGAAAACCATCGACGATTGGACCCTCATGGCCTCACCAATAAACCATGGTTGCTCAAGTCGCGAGAAAAAGGTGAGCTTGGGAGAAAGGTGGCATGTGGCCCACTGACACACTTGTTGGTTTGTCTGTTTGCTTTGTGTACATATTCCGTACGGTATGACACTGCCTAATGTTCTACTTCTATGCACTAGTGACCACTGCATGTTCCGGAAGCATCGTTTTGGCGGGCAAGTCTGTCGAGAAAAGACTTGAGCCTGTAACGTCTACAAGCGGAGAGGTCAACTCACAACCGTACACCACTCCAAACTCTTTGCTTTGGGAATTCATGCAACATCGTGGACGGGTCCCTCCTTGTCGAGGGTGATGCGACAATCAAAATTGCTCGCTGCGCTGAGAAGATACATGGACGTCTCTCCATGTTCAAGTTAGAGTTGTCGACCTCGGTCTGGGTGACGACCAGTGCCTGGGTTCCAAGGTCATTCCACTTGATCTGGGCGCGATCGGCCTTGTAGAAGGTCTTTGAGCACGTTGGAACACCGGAAAGGGCAAGGAGACCACAAATTTGCTGTTGGTCGTTTGCGATCAGACGTGTATATCCTGAAGCGATCCTGACCCAGACCTTTTTTTCCGCAAACCATGGTACAAAGTGCTCGACGCTCGCAACCGTTCAACTATTCCGGCCAAGTCTCCCCAACGTCCTCGGGCACCTCCTCGATGTTCTCCAACCCCTCGTTCGGCTCAAGCATCTGCCAACGCAATCGCCGGCCCAACAGCGCCACTTCCGGATGACGACAAGCCGAGCCCAGTCCTAGTGTCAATCCCGTCCCCAAAGCCACTCTGAAGATCATTGAGCTCCAACCCCTCCTCGTTTGCCTCAACATCCGCGAACATCATTGTCGTCCCAACAGCGCCATGGCTAGTTGACAGCAAGCCGAAGCCAGTGTCGATCCCCTCCCCACGTGTACCCCGGACATCACGCGCATACAAGTCCCGGATGCTCAGGATGAAGCGAGGGGTTAGAGTGTACATGGGCACATATGCTAGGATGTACAGCAGGTACCCCTGCCATACTCCTCCCGAGTAATTGAATACAACGACGAAATTATACAAAAAGATGCTGTGACGGAAAGTTACTGTTAGTTCGGTCGCAATTCATTTGTTTGCGAGCTCAGATGGCAGCGGAGGATACAGAGAAAAACATTGGGGTAGGGACGTACCCAACGAAATAGAGGATGCCCTGCTTGACGAGTAAATTCATATACCGATTGAGTTGCCACCCCTTCGTCACGCGGCGCATCTGAAGCGACTGCCTCACAAATTGGACAATAGCGAGGATGCACATCGCTGCAGCATGCGTCATCTGTAAAATGGAAACCACTTTCGTCAAACTGGGTAAATTATTTTGCCACACGCAAAATGAAAAGTTCAGTATCTGGGTGGTGTGCACTGTATGACGGCCGAGAAACGGAATGGCGGTGGACAGCGGGTCAGTGCAGCGTACCATTAACTCAGCCAACATCCACATACCCTGCATATACCTCAAATCTTGGAAGATCGCATCAGCGAGGAGAGTAGAAATGATCTCCAGGGAAAACAATGTAAGAAGCGTTCTGAGGATTAGCTTCGATCGGTTATACATTGCCCATACGCGGAGGATCATGGCGACTGCAACCATCATCATTGTTTGTTTGCTCTAAGAATGGGTTACACAACAACTCACTATCGGCTGCAACAAGAAACATAGTGTATGTCCATTCACCGATGTTAAAGATCGCTTCACCTTTTGAAAGCATCCATGGATAGAACGGGCAGGGAAAGTTTGGATGAGTGCTCACAACTAGTTAATAGATATCAGTTACATTGCGAAGCCCTGACAATGAGGATAGGATGGATACGGACGTCTGTTGGTACACACTTCAGTACGTTCGTTATCCACTGGCGTCGGAGACAAATACCTCTATAGGGCCAGGTAGGAAGCTAGTTCCTACTTCGGGCAGGTCACGGTCCGATCGACGTCAAGTTTAAGTGTCAAACATACTGAGGCAAACAATTCTGATGCATCATCTGGAGTCAGCACTCAACATGTGGCTTGCAGCAACCAT
>QFEF01014890.1:0-16324 GCA_003316035.1 Neoboletus subvelutipes | reverse complement strand
CGTTACCTCACAGGTTTCTTCCACTCAATAGCTCTACGCAATGAGAATGCTCTCCAAGACACCCTGCGGCTCCTGACGCTATGGTTCAAGTTTGGTGCTCATGACGATGTTAGCCAAGCGATGGCAAGTGGCTTTTCCGTCGTTGAAGTCGACACTTGGCTAGAAGTCATACCACAAGTGAGTGTTGTATAACCAGTTTCGAATTCTCCATTAATCACGCATATCAAGATCATTGCACGCATCCAAACTCCGAGCGGGAACGTCAGACGTAATATCAACAACTTGCTGACTGAAGTTGGCAAGCATCACCCACAGGCGCTGATATATCCCCTCACTGTGGCTTCAAAATCATCCAGTATCTCCCGAAAGAATGCCGCGCTCAATATCATGGATAGAATGAAGGAGCATTCTCCCATCATTGTTGAACAAGTTCGTGTATTCGTTTTTGAGGGTGATAAGTTGTTCATGGTACACGATAGGCTCTTGTGGTCAGCCATGAGCTCATTCGTGTGGCTATATTGTGGCACGAGATGTGGCACGAAGGTCTTGAAGAAGCTTCGAGATTGTTCTTCAATGACAAGAATCCAGAAGGCATGATTGCTACTCTGGAGCCCCTACACGAATTGTTGGAAGCAGTGAGTACGACGTAGCTTGTACTCAAAGGAGACCCGTTGAGTATCCTTCAGGGTCCGACCACCGCCCGTGAAACGTCATTCGCTCAAGCGTTCGGCAGAGATTTGCATGAAGCTCGCGAAGCCTGCCGTCGTTATCGTGCGTTCGGAGAAATGTCAGAGCTGAACAAAGCTTGGGACATCTATTACGGAGTATGACAGTCGAACGCGACTTTGCGATCTGATACTAACTTGGTCCGGAACCTAGGTATTCAGGAAAGTGGAGAAACAGTTGCCTCAACTTACCACACTAGACTTGCAATACGTGTCTCCTCAGCTGCTCAAGGCACGAAACCTGGAGCTTGCCATGCCTGGTATGTCTCCGTCAACATTGATCATGTTTTTGTATTAAGGATTTTCGACAGGTACATATCAAAGTGGTAAATGCGTGATCAAGATTGCAAGCTTCGCCACCAAGTTGACAGTCATTGCCTCGAAACAACGCCCAAGGCGCCTGTCATTCAAGGGTGACGATGGCAAGGATTATCTCTATTGTCTGAAAGGTAAGTTATCCATTAGTTACTAGTCCCCCGCACACTCACAGGCGAATGCAGGCCACGAAGATTTACGTCAAGACGAGCGTGTTATGCAACTCTTCAGCCTTGTAAACACCCTGCTTTCGGTGGACACCAACAGCTTCAAGAGGCGCTTGCATATCCAGCGATACGTCGTAATACCGTTGGCGCCCAACGCTGGTCTAATGGGATGGGTCAAAGATAGTGATACCCTCCACGTGCTCGTTCGCGATTACCGCGATTCTCGTAAGGTCCTGCTCAACATTGAATACCGATTGATGCTCCAGGTATGAGACGTTGTGTGTACGATGAGACCCTACGAGTTGACCTTGCATCCTTCAGATGGCACCTGATTACGAAAACCTGACGCTCCTCCAAAAAGTAGAAGTATTTGAATACGCTCTCGAAAACACCACAGGGCAAGACTTGTATCGAGTGTTATGGTTGAAGAGTGACACTTCTGAACATTGGCTAGAACGACGTGCGACGTATACGCGATCCCTTGCTGTCAACAGCATGGTTGGCCATATTCTAGGGTTAGGAGATCGTCACCCCTCCAATCTCCTTCTCGAGAGAGGTACGGGAAAGGTTGTTCACATTGATTTTGGTGATTGTTTCGAGGTTGCCATGCACCGAGAAAAGTTCCCGGAAAAGATACCCTTCCGTCTTACAAGGATGTTGACGCATGCCATGGAGGTAGGTTGTCGACATTTGATATTTCGAATTATCTGATATTGGTCTCTAGATCAGTGGGATCGAGGGTAGCTTCAGGCACACATGCGAAATCACTATGTCCGTGCTTCGCGCAAACAAGGAATCACTCATGGCGGTGCTCGAGGCCTTTGTTTACGACCCCCTTATCAATTGGCGACTGATGCAAGCCGACGTTGACACCAAGAGGCAAGAAGGTAGTATGAATTGAATTATCACGACAACATAGCATCTTATAGTTATTTCCTCCCAGATGTTGACACCGACCCAGGGAGGGCTGCTGAGCTTGCAAAGGTTGCGGCATATCCCCAAGCCCCAACTCGAAAACTTCGTGCCGATGAGAACGACATCTTTAATGGTGCTTAGTTCGCTCGCATTTTTTTCGTTGATGTTTACTGACTCGTGTCAGACGCCATCGGAGAACCGGGAGCGAGGCAAGAAGTCAGGAACGAGCGGGCCTTGCTCGTATATAACCGCGTGCAACACAAGCTTACAGGTGCGTCATTGATGAGCCACAATGTTCCAAAGTAAACCCATGTGGTTTCACAGGGAGAGACTTTAATCCCGATGTTGTACTCACCGTCCCGGCGCAAGTGGATAAACTTATTCTCCAGGCTACTTCATTAGAGAATCTTTGCCAGTGTTTCTCTGGGTGGTAAGTTCTTCGATCATTGCCAGCTTGTTGACATTCACTTGACTCCTTTCTAGGTGTGCATTTTGGTAGAACACGTCTTTCTTTTGGCTACTCGTATACTGCATCCCCGTAACACACATACCTGTGTACACCATAATTTATATGTACTCATACATGCCACAAGTTTGGTGCACCCACTTATGGTTACACTAATTTGGAAAGATTGGGCAAGCTTCAAGCCAAGCACTCCGCCGCTGCGGCTGTCAATGTATTGAACTTGCAGTGACTCTCTGTTGATCACAACTACTGTATCGGATCATCATGCCGCGAGGGGTACCAAACCCGAAGAAGGATGACTTTGGTATGCGTTACACGTCGATGCATGTGCCTCTGGCGTACGTTGGGTATCTTACTGGTGAGCTGGAACTGACGAGAATGCTCAGGCCGAATCCCAAGCACATGGGTACATCCTATCTCAAATCAGAATCACAAACTCTCTGGGCTAGAAATGCAGCTCGAAAACAGAAAATGCCGGTCGAAGATACACCCACGCCTATTGACCAAAGGTATGTGTTTATTCACAATATAACGCGCTAACATTCTGTGATAAACTCTGAGCAACCAGCACAGACGTGGTTCACAAGTCGTGGTCATCCATCCGGGTTCGAGGTGGCTCCGTATCGGCAAAGCTTCCGACGTCACACCTATTGCTGTCCCGAACGTCATTGCGAGGAAGTACAAGGGATCTGTTCCAGAACCCGAGTATATAGAGAGCATTACGCGTCCGCGGAAAGGACGCAACGTACCATCTGCAACTTCCAACGGAGACGAGTATGCGGTCGCACCGCCTTCTGATGATCCTGTAAGTAATACTCTGTCCTGGATCCTTAACCAATGGGCTCAAACTCCGTAGTTCGAAGTCAAATTAGCTTCGATCACGGTTTCTCTTCGAGAAAGGATGCGATTCTACAAGCTTCGTGTTACACCAAACGCGACGAGCATCGCGTCGACGTTTAACGAACAATTCAAACCAGAAATCATTCCTGAGCAGAATGACCCTTTCTGGGTAGATTGGATCCATAAGACCTCGTCCGACGATGTCTATTTGATTGGGGATAAAGTGCCTCTTTTTATTGCCACCTCCACGCGTGCATGACCTTTTTCTTTCTTGATCTAGGCCTTGCTGATATCGGACCCTCAGGCTTTGAATTACACTGTCCGATGGCCAATTCATGGTCAGAATTACAACAGCAGGGATTACCCTTCTGTTGAGATGATCCTGGATGATGTTGAGACCATCATCAGCAATGTCCTTGAGGAAAAACTAGACATCAAATGCTGTGACTTCAAGGTTGGTGGTTGATGGTTGTCGGAAACTAGATATTGTTTCATGTTCTTTTGCCATTTTCTACAGAATTACTCTGTCATGCTAGTTATTCCGGATTTCTATGACCGAGGTTACGTCCGAGGATTTGTCAATATCCTCCTGGTGTCATTAGGATTCAAGCAGATTTGCGTGCAACAGGTAAGTCGTAGTTCCTTACCAGCATCAACACGTTCCACTTTCTGAGAGCTGACTTGGCCATGTTTCCTTCAGGAATCGCTTGCGGCGACGTATGGAGCTGGGATAAGCAATGCATGCGTCGTTGATATTGGAGCCGTCAAAACAAGTGTAGCTTGTGTTGACGAGGGTCTGGTTATTCCCGATTCAAGGTATACAGCATCAGCGTTCCCGGTGGTTGTTCTGATCGCATTTCAAGGATGTCACTAAACATAGGCGGCAATGATATAACAGAGTTTCTGTATGTTCTACTCGAGAGAATAAACTTCCCCTACCGAGACATCAACCTTGCCCGTTGGCATGACTGGTTAGTGATGGAAGATCTCAAGTCGCGTTTATGCACGTTGGCAGAGGTGTGTGCTTTAGTCGATTTAGCTGTACATTTAATAAAAAGGGTTACGGCAGGGCGACGTGGCCTTGAATTTGTACGATTTTGTCGTGCGACGATATGGTCATCCCACAGAGAAATATGGTCTGCGTGCCTACGATGAGATTATTCTCGCTCCTATGGTCCGTATGTACGGTCATACCCCTTCACGTGCTAACCTCCCGGCCTTAGTGTATATTTGAGCCCCGTGCGGTTGAGTTTGACCGAAAGCGTGTGGGCCTTCGACCCATATCGAATACCGACGTCACGGAAGAGATTGTCGAGAATCAAGCTGACCATGTTGTAAGTCACAATGTACGTGTCTTGTATGCGACGCCCTTCACCGTAAATTATAGACACAGGCAATGATTATCTCTACTCAACATTTACTTCCCTCCCCCCCATCTGCTGCAGATGGGTCTACAGCGAAAACCACTTCCGCTGTCCCCTCGCAGGGAGGTCAGTGGCTCAACTGTACTCGCAGCCTTCGATTAACTCATCACATAGCTACAGGGAGTCCAGCCAATCCCCCTGAAAATGATGCGAAAGTCGAACAACAAGAAGCCTCACTACCTTCCACCGCGGACCCGACGCCCCCGCCAACGATAACAGAGCCAACCGACGGCGATGCAGTGACGGTCACAGAAGTTGAGCGAGAAGATAAAACGCCTCATGCCAACCCTCTAGCCCAATCTGCTCCGCAAGTGCCGCCTCAGCCTGGTTCTTCTGCTAGCAACTTCCCTGGTGGTCTACCCATCGATGTTTGTTTAGAAGCGAGTAAGCTTCCCTTGGATGTAGCCATTTTCAACAGCGCACGGGCGTGTGGAGGTGATGATAAAATACGCAAGTATCTTCAAGCGGTTCTAGTTATCGGCGGGGGAGCACAACTTCCCGGCATGGCTCATGCTCTCGAGAGCAGGTAAAGTGACGCTTTTTTAACCCGACGGTATGCCGTCTGATCGCCTGACTGTGTCAAGGCTACAAGCCATCGCCACTCCGTTGGTTCCCAACATGGAGAAGGTCCAGATCATACCGCCGCCGAAAGATGTGGATCCCAAAGTACTTGCATGGAAAGGTGCTGCTGTCCTTGGTAAAATGGACTCTGTTGGAGATCTATGGCTTACTCTGGCAGACTGGGTACGTTTCATGCTCTGACGTGTCTACATAACACCTGAGGGATCACGCCACAGGACGTGTTGGGAATGAGAGGCCTAAAAGAGCGCTGTTTCTACCTCTAGTAAGATCACCCGTGGGGTTGTCAACAGCTTTGCATGTGGTCCAATTGGCCATTCAAATTGATGATAGTAGTTATGATGAATTTGGTGCATTACGATAAAGCGAAATATAGGTCGAGCATGGGGAAACATTCTGGCAGCATGACATGTGAAAACGAAGGGGGCCACGCACTGCCTGAGCCAATAAGTTGTCCGTAGCGGCGTTATTCGGCTCACCCAGTTACGAAAAGCATCATATCTGGCATAGTATATGCTTTGACGCTAAGCTTGTAGCTTTACACCTCCAGACGATTCTTGATGTGAACAAAGTCTGTGGCCTTCAACGTGTTCCACTGCCCGGCGATATGTGTCATTTCAATTCTCCCTGCCCTGCCGGCACGGAAAAAAATATGAAAAAGCACGAGGTACCAGATCAGCTATAAAAAAATAGTGCAACTCCTGAATCCGAGGATGTCGCGTACCTCTCCCGTTTAGACCATTCTTGTTTACTATGACCGTCCTCATTCCAGTCGGACAATGGGCCGGAAGTCAAAGCCGATGCACTGGAGAGCTCGTGAGAGAGAGAGCTAATCAAGCCCCGAATCGCGATGTCAGCGGTTCGATTTGGGGTGAATGGGAAACAAGAAGTGGATCGCGGTGTGCGCTCTGGCGTATGTGGTAGAATGCTTCTGCACAACGGGCAGTCAACAGCTTCGTGCCAACCCCCGCACCCTTTATGCAGGCGGGAGAAAAACCATTTCAAAATGCAGGTGGCACAAAATGTATGGCCGCAGTTGTGCGGGATCAACGCATATGGACAGGCCCTGATGGATCATTAAAGTCCACGGGCCGTGAGAGGAACTGAAAAAGGGGGATTAAAACGTACATGATTTCAAAGCATCTGAGCGGCACACGGAAATGTTTCAGTTACGACAGCGGGATTTGTGAGGAATGGAACTCACAATGGACAGGTAAAGTAATCTTCCAGATGCTTTAGGTTTGATTGTGCAGAATTGATCTTGTGCTCATTGACTTCGGCAGCCAGTTCTTGCTGGACCTGAAGGGCTATGTCCAGCCGTTCCTCGAGCTCTTCCACCCTCGATGATCCCCGGTGACACGGAGCGGCCTTAGCGATCTGAATGGATGATCCCCCGGATACAGCACTTTCGCGGGATCCTGCGGGCTGCGTCCTTCGCTCAACCTGAACCTCGATCTGCCCACACTGCCTGCGCAATTTCGAATTGTGGGACTCCCCTTCAACTAACGCTGACGCTGACGACCTCTTGCGTTTCTGGGTCCCACGGCGCACACTTTGTTTGTTTGGCCCAGGAAGCAGTGCTAAATCGATAGTGTTAAAGGTTCAGCACGAAGAGACGAGCTAGCACTGACGTGATTGTGATGATGGATAGCGCTTCTCGTGGGTGTTCCGCAGTCGCGCAGACCGACGTATAGTGCTGGATGCCATGCTCCTCGTCAGCGGGCGTGGTGGCTCTTGCGCCGCTCTCGACTCCATGACGGTTAAATTGGACCGTGATGAAGCCGCACGCCTGTTTACCACAGCAATCCGTTACCAAGCCATACCCCTCTGATCGAACCGCATTTGGAAGGTACTGTAGTCGCCTCACGTGGGAACCTGACTGCAATAGAGCGCTCGCTGTCGCGCACGCCATAAATTTGAGGGCCTTCTATAATAACATTGAATCATAAACTTTACGTCGTGGCGGCAATACTGCTTTGCTCCCACTGTGATTCAAACTTACCATGTGGACGCCGTTCACGCGAATGGAGCCTATCCAGTAATCGATCAGTCAGTCATCGACCCCATACTATAGGCCATGCGGCGACGGGCCGTGGGTCGATGAATAAATATTCCCCTACGTCGCAAAGTCTTGTTTTCTCCGAAAAGCTCCGAAGGTCGCACGTGCGTCGGCCCGATGGTCGAGTTTGACTCTGTTCCGACTTCAACAGTGACCTCAATGTGCAATGTGCGTGACAAAACACAGGACTTGTACCCTCATTCCCCACTGGGTAGGTAGTTATCACGGTCATTGTGTACCGTTCGAAGTTTCTGACTCATTCGGATTAGATCTTGGGCGTGGGAGGGCCTATCAGATATCAATGACTCAAAGTAAGTACCTAGCCCATCAACGGACCGCCCTTGGCATGCATCGAAATGTCCGTTATTTTCGCCCCAACTCGTTATGAATTTCCTATTTCGAGATGCCTTCGTGAGATGTAACGCCCATACGGAGCGCCGGAACCTTCCCAAAGTATCAGTAGAAGGACAGCCCAGTTAGTTTACGATTGCAATACATAGGAGACGCGAGACTTAACTTTTTTTTTTTTTCGCACAACTTACCGCCTTACATCATCCGGACGTATGATCGCTTAGGAGCTTCTTAACCAACTGGGAAATCAGAAACGAACCTTCTAGTCGTAATCAACCTTCCGATAAGCATCGATCCCCCCTTCATTATGGCACTTACTAACTTCTTGCCCGAGTTATGGTCACAGCCTCGTTAGAGAGGTTGTTTCATACGTATGACTCTCCTTGTGGCGGCCGTGTGGCTATTGTGCTCAGTAATACTACCTGTGTTACGAGATACCTTCAGACTTTGGAGTCAAGGGGGGAAACACCGTCGCACTCGCCCCCAGTGTTAGGTATGTGTCGTATGTTCACGCATCCAACATGATTCTATCTAGCTACGTCTGGATATCTTGGTAAGTTCCGCAATAGCAACTTCGACTTTATTATCATCCCTCAGGTGCTAGGGACACGAGCACCGTCGGAGTTCCAGATATCCTCTATAGCGGAGCAGCCGTTCCTCGCTGCTGATAGTCGTGAGACAGGCAGTGTTTATCCCGTCGCATACCCCTGGCGATCTACTTGAATACCGGTGTTCCATGTGTTTTCCAAGGACGACATGCCAATTTTTGAATTGAGGCGGTTGATCTCCATGGCTAATGGAGTGGCTACGCCGCATCAGTAGTTTTATCGATTATCGATATCTGGTGTATTTCCAGCTTTCCGGGCCAATCGGGATGGATGGTGAAAGTAGTGGGATACCATCAAATGAACAGCGATTTACACCCGGATGACGTTTGTTAGATTCCCTATGGCACGCCCAAGCATGGCCTTTGAAGGTTTCAGACATCTCATGCTCATGTTTCGTTACGAGGTGCACTGGAATAAAAAAACACCGCTGTTCGGTAAAGGTAACTGGAAATAATATAGAACAGCCTTGATGCAATATTTACGGTACGAAATTAAGCAGTGTTTTCGACGTTAAAGACACTTGGCAGACGTGCAAACACACAAATGGACGGGCAGTATACTGTAAGACCCACTGTAATCTCGGATTTGAATCGATGACGCACAGCAGTTGAGGGACTACCGGCCGGAACGTACACCGCCACACAGACACCGGAAATCACCGCCACACTGGGCCGCTGAATGTTAGGTCACTCGATATCTCCGTATTCAGGTCTCTGAGATCTGGGCACTGAGTGGGCTAGAATTTCAACAGTCTTGGCGAAAAAAGGTGGTTGGTCGAGTTCTTTGTGCTTTGACTTGGACGACGTTTCTAGGATAGTCGGGAAAGGGGAAGAGAAAAGTGCCGGAAGCGAGCCTGAGGCGATCATAGAAAGAGGCCGCAGATACGCGAGTCTCGCCAATGATGGTAATATTCGATGGCTCGATGCCAAGGAAGACTGGTTGCGGGTCCGAGGGACAAATGGGTGCGGGATGGGCAGCCGGGGGGCTAAGCATAGGCTTTTTGACGGAGGTGGGCGAAGCTGTGAGTAGGCATCCCGTTGGGAACGTTGGCGGGTGGGCCCGGTGGGGTCTCGGCAGTGGTGCAGTACAATTAATGTCGGGAACATCCACGTCAAAAAATGTTGGAATCTGGCGAGAAATCGTACCAGGTTGAGGCTGGGGTGGTGTCGAAGGCCCGAAATAGAGATCTCGACTGGGCAATTTGAAATAAGAAGCAGTGTCCAGAAATGTTATTCGGATCTGCAGATTCCGAGCCCGGTGGGGGGCGGAGAGAGGATGCCAAGAAAAGAAGGTGTGATACAGTCACGGGTCACGGAGGGAATGTTTTTTTTGGATGATCTTGGATCTGTCAAGTTAAAGTACGGAAAGACATGCCACCGTCGGAGCGCGACAACAACGATCACGCCGGAGGGCTCTGTCGTTGCCGCGGCTCCACCGCTCCTATGCCGGCTGGGCGCGTGCAATTCATGCGACGACAGAGCGCCTCCACGACCGCTCTCTCAGTGGAGCGCGGACAGACCGAGATTTCGCTGGCTGAATCCGCCGCGTGGTTTGTCACGTACGTATATTCTGTCCCCTCTTGGCCGTAAATAAACGTCGACAGACCTCCCTCGAATCGAACCGATCACTCAATCTCGTCAACAAGCTTCGTCATCTCCTCTTCCTCCTTCATTCCACGGCCGTTATCCATTATTTCCAACTTGGTTCTCGCATCCCCGCCAAGATCCTGTCTTCCTTAGATCTCCCCCATGCAAACTCAAGTTCTCGTACAACCACCTCCTCTGCTCGCGCTTGCCCACCAAGCCTTCCCTCCTTCCGTCCCTCGTGCTCTCTACCACCACCACCACCACCACCACCGTCTTGCCGATCATTCCCGTCCCCTTTACTCCTCCCCTTCTCCCATCCTGGACAAACCGCGACCCCCCGCGGCCCGACCGGGCCCGAGTTACTCTCCTACCCTCTATCTTCTCGATAATGTCCCTCGTTCCGGTCCCCGCGATCATACGTTATTAAACTCTACACACCAACATTCCCTTTCAGTTTCAAATCCATCTCAGCCGACACCTCATTTTTCAGCTTCCCATCCCCCCCTCTCTCCCCCAAGTTCCACTTCGCGCCCTAGCGCGGAAACGGAACCCTCAGCTCACATCCCGCCTTCTCCATCACCACCCCAGATTCCTGCTACTTCATTATTTCAACCGCCCTACAGTGCACCACATCATCTGAATCAGTTTGCCTCATCGGCAAATTCCTATATTCCGAATATGGATCGTTACTCAATCGCGAACCTTGCAGACCGCTATTTACGGGGTACCGATAAATACTCCCATAATCAGCATCCCCTCCTAGACCAACGCCGCATGTCCGAACCAGCCATGCGTGGTAGCGCAGCAAGCGGTTACCCAGCTAATACACCCGATCTCTCCAACGCCCGATATCCTCAGCTTCAACACCAGTACTCGTACGTTTCTCCGCGATCGTACGGTGCCCACTCCACCTCTCCCCTCCATCGCTCTTCAAACACTCGGCCTATTAGTGACCCGTTGTGGGGAGAAGATCATCAACTACCGTTACACTCTTACGATTCCGTCGAGCCAGAAGAACCATTGTCTCCCCTTAACCCCACATTTTCTGGTGGTGCAAGCTCACCTCCCATGGGTATGTCAACGGCGACGTTTGGGTCTCTCCATGAGGACTATGGTCCATCCCCTCCAGGCACAGGCACATCCACTTCTTCCAACGCACCCACCACGCACCAACAAGCCGACATAGCTGGTGGATCAAGTTCTCCATCCAATAGCAGCAAACAATATTCCTTTGTCTCTTTACCAGGAAATGCCGTGAAAAAGCGGCCGCGGCGCCGTTACGACGAGATCGAACGCTTGTACCAGTGCTCTTGGTCGGACTGCACCAAGGCATACGGCACCCTAAACCACCTTAATGCGCATATCACGATGCAGAAGCATGGCCCGAAGCGCAGTCCTAATGGTAAGCTCCATCCCTACCCTCCCTTGACCATTCCAAGAACCCAAATCTACTTCATGCTGACCAACGGATACCTTTAGAATTCAAAGAGCTTCGCAAACAGTGGCGTAAAGCGAAGAAGGAAGAGGCGGAAGCCAGGACACTCGATGAAGTGCGACATGGATCCCATCAACACCAACACCCCTCACAGCATCATACCTCTCGCCACTCCATGTCAGATGTGGAGTATCAGACCCACAATCCCCGCCCCTCCTTCGACTACGCTCACCATCCCGAACGATCAACACAGCCCATTGGTCCTCTAGATGATTTTCATGACACCCTGGCCCATCGGCAAGATGTTTACCCTCACAGATCACAACGATACACCCCGTTTGTCTCCCCGCATCCCCAGCACAGCGGGATACAATATCCACACCCTCATGTACATGGCGTTAATATATCCAACATCCCTATGCATCGCCTACCAGCGAATAGCACACTCTTGACGCCACTGCCGGGCTATGAACCATCCTCGATGAGTGGTCCCCCCGGTTTTAACGCATACAACTCCTACGATCTATATCATAATGACAGTCGTCCAAGACCTGGCCATGGGAGCCACGGGAGCCACGGCGACAGAGGACGACCGCGCTCCAGCCACGTCAACACGGGCACTGGTCATAATCCTGATTGTCCATAGCAATGATGCTGTTAACGACATGTCCCGACTTCCTTTTTTTTATCTCTCTCTTTCGTTCTCTGCCCACGATATCCACTGTGCACTTTACGCCACCATGACCGTCTGCGAAAAAGTACCTCGTTTTGTTCTCAATGGCTGGAATTAATCTTCGCGAACACAGCCTGGGCCAAACTCAACGCTTCATATTGTTGCACGCTACGAGCACAATAGGTAGCTTTGTTTTTTTTACGTGGTCGTATTTTATTACCTTTATGTTCATCCCAGATATTAACGTCGAGTCACGTCGCTACTAATCACGAGGTTGCAAGGAATAGTTTTTTTCCACATAATTTATATAAGGATAAGGATGAGGATGCGTTCTGGATGTGATTCAGCATCGATCCGTGGCCTTTTGGAAAGAACTTCTACGGGTCTGTTTGTTGGCGCAACAGAATTCAATCCCCCCAAGCCTCCTCAACACCAGTTAGTACGTGGTGCCGATTTACATGGTGCCTTCTTTGCTGCTCTCACCACAGAGTTAATGTCCGGTGCTACGTAGCTAGGGTCTGGCACAGCAATCGCAAACTCGCCGCGCGCCCAGAACCGTGGTCATCCCAACCTCTACAGTTCTATCGTGATCGGAGTGCACGAATGTGTCTACGGCGCAACTCACGGAATCGAAATTAATGCAATGTAAGTGTTGAACGTCCGGTATAACCCGAGCCTTGATTGGACATCCTTTACTCGTAGGGTGGTGGTGGTGCAACAGGCTTGCTTCCACGAGGCCTGGACCAATAGTTGGTGCATATGTACAGCACTTGGGGGAGGTCTAGCTGGTCACCAGCTTGTTCCATGTGGAGAATTATGCCTCGTGAGGCGACAGTACTCACTGGGTGTCGCTCAAGCGCCCAATCGCCGCCATGACCAGCACCAATTTGGCGCCGGGCGAAGTAGGCTGAGTAGCCGACGAGGGCCCCGGCGGTGAATCGATACTGATTCAGCTAGGAAGTACGGGCTCGGCCCGCGCTGTCTACTCTCACGAGACCCTTCCACTGCCGTGCAATCATCAGAAGACCGCCCAGAATCTCGACTGTACGTGATGCATGCATGCAGTCTGTGTAGCTTGCACCATGTTAACCTCGAGGATTGCCACCTATGTATCGGATCTCAGAGTTTGAAATAGCACACTCTATTCCTGCTGAACAACAAAGGTCAGCGCGATTTCATCGATGGTGGATATCGTTCGCGCAGATTCGTATCTCCCCCTAAGCGTCGATCCGTGCTCGGTTCCCTCGTGTTTATGCCATATCCGTGCGTCTTCTGGACTGCAAAGGAATAAATTTACGAAGCATGATCATGTGCTCCTCCGAGCCGTGCGACATCGTGACAAGGCTGCAGAGTTATCGCATCACGGTGGCCTGTCGAATCGCCGATAAGAATACTGACTAATGTTCTGGTTCTTTTTGCGGCGAATGATGAGCCGGTTGGTCGAATGTAAGTTCTACAATTTTTACGGCACCTAAGCACATGTTCTAAACATTTTTGCACTTCGAAAACATACAGTTTATTGTACGTCCCGTGCGATTGGAACGCATCGCCCACTGTCTCTCGGTCTGTTGCCGAGCTGTGCTTTGTGGCGTTTCGGAGGGGAGGCATCAAAGCACGTCATCAACAATAAAAAGCAGACTTCTTGCGCCGGGATCAGTCTACCGTGGGAACGACGCACGATTTTCTGGGTAGAATGAAGGACTCCATTTCGAGTGTGGCACCACACCATGAGGTCCCACGCACGTGGATCACCGCAATATACCAGAAACCTTGCCAGAAACCCTTTGCACAGTTGCGGACATGCCAAGGAACCAAACCATTTTGAACTTTCTGGTCCATGGTTATTTTCAAGTGGGTCTGCACATTGGTGTTTGAACAACCAACCATTTGGCGCAAAACCCATGTCACACACCCTATGAACATGGCGGTGGTATTCACACGATCATGGATGTAAATATAATCTTATCTAAGTACAGCTTTTCGGCATCGCGTGGATCCCGCTATTTCCATCACGTGAAGGCCAGCCAATAAAATGTACGAAGCAGCGGACCATCCGCTATTTTCATGGCCGGTTTCGTGGCTTTCCACGGGTGTGCACCCGCGGCCACGGCGTTGTTCTAAGCTTTAAAATAGGCCTTGTGTTGCTCACAGTACATTTTTTGGGATCCCTGAACCCATTTAGCTTGAGAAGAAAGGACCTTCCTTTTGTGGAGGCGACGCTTATTCGTCAAACGGAATATCGACTATCATACTTGGCCATACGGAGACTCGTTGACGATCGGATTCTCTGAGAAGCCAGAGACAAAAGAAAAGTCAGAGTGGGGAAATATAGGCGGACTCCGGGGCAATCCGGCGGGTGGCACCAGGTGTGGCGCACGACTCAGATCAGTAGACGCCTGAGCTCATCCGAGTCATCGCTTATTTGGCGCTTGGATGCCATTGGGTATTACGAGTCGGTGGACAAGTTTACGTCAAGTAATTTAATAATTAGTACTGTGTGTTTCATCGTTCTAATCAAGGAACTAAAATACGTCAAGAGTGTGAGTTGAACCTCATGAGCGTCTCTGAGGAAGTACTTACATCGAAACACATATGTACTGCTTACCGAGCTGAACTCAATCGGCGGAGGGACAGCGGCGGGTTCATCCATGCATTCTATAAAGGCCGAGATAAATGTTGTGATACTTGAGCGTCAACGGTACGTACCCGCAACATTAAAACGTTATGAGAGCCCACCGCCAAAGATGAACAGACGCCCGGTTCTGGCCCAGCAGCTAGAGCGTTGCTGGCAGCCCTTTTGCGTTTGTTCAGGACTCTGGAAAGTTCCATTCATGTGGCTATGCTGATAATGGCCTAATCTAGTTGATTCCGGTGCCCGGGCTAGGGCGTTGTTCGCAGTTGTGCCCCACTGCGCACGGACTGCCCATTTGCCTTGCTCTTGCTCGACCACTATCATCTGCAAGCCATGTTCAGGCTTGAAGATATCCCCGTAGAAGTGTTGCTGGACAACTTGCTGCCACCCCTCCCCGTTCCAGATCTTCTGCATCTTGGATGCACCAATCACTTCTTCGCCTCTCTCTGTAATGACGACACGTTTTGGAAGAGAAAGCTTCAACAGGATTTCAACTTCTCGGATGAAGGCACTGCTCGCTCCACTGGCTGGAAATTCATCTATCAAGGCTTGAGCCGTCCACGTACCTACTTGTGGGGGTAAGGGTTACTCTGATTTAATTTACTATCATCCACGCTTGAACCTCGCCGCTGCCAAACCAGGGATTCTTCCAACGGGAGACTGGGAGGGCTACAATCGACACCGCCTTCCAACATCCGGGGTGTACCCTCCCCAGTCGAACTTCGGTTCGGTAGTGGAGTTCGCATCGTGCATATAGCCGCAGCCGGAATGTACGTCGACTGGTATTCTCCGAAAGAAAATAAATTTTAGGTACTTCTCAGGTGCTTCTTCGCTCTCGATTCAAAGGGGAATATGTATACATGGGGTAGGATATCCTTTCCTAGCTCCGAGTCCGCTTTCTGTTAACCGTGCCTTCAACTTGAAGGCACATTGAATGGACTTCACTATGCGCTCCAAAGGGACGGGTTTTCCATGCCAGGCAAGTCCGCATACACGCCAATGAAACTTAATTTACCTGTTGCAATGCGTGCTATTAGGCAAGCAGCCGCCTGTCCGCAACTTGTGTTGTTCTCACACACCCTTTTGACAGCTGCGGAAGGCTCCACGCTACCAGCCTTGACGACAAGCTACATGTTTGGAATTTCCTGAGCTTTGGTCGTCCGTTCCGACTAGTGACACCACTCTTGGATGGCACTACCTCAGACTCGACCCCAGTACAGGTAGAGTCTGGGTGGAGCTTTTCTTCGGCTCTTACCAAGGGTGGAGACGTTTTTGTTTGGTGGCCAATGAACGGTGACATGAAGCAGCTGGTCGATGCTCGCAATGCTGCCATGGACCAGGAGGGGTTATACGTCCATCCGACTGAGGATGGAATAATCCCGTGCGCTCAGTGGGAGTTGCACAAGGACCCTTACAGGCTTCCTGAACTGCCTCGGCTGCCTAACCTGGATGAAACCAATGCTGAAGACGTGGGTGTCTACCTCGTGAAGATCGCTGCCCTGGAAAGTCACCTTATTGGCCTGACGAACCGCGGCCATGTTGTCAAGAT
>QFEF01014850.1:0-21264 GCA_003316035.1 Neoboletus subvelutipes | reverse complement strand
ACACAGTTCGAGATTGCATTGTGGAAATACAGGATGACCCTAATTCACAAGCTCAAACACTGGAACATAATTCTAACTTACTGAACACTCGTGGTTTACAACGCGAAGGAACACCGAAATTACATGATACACCGAATGTAGATGATAAAAAGATGTCGAGCCAATAAGAAAACAAAACAAAAAATTACACTTCTTGGCTGGCATCTTCTTTCTTTCCTTTGCTGTGACGGATATCAGACAAGTATACGATCGAGTAGACCGAGTGAACAAACCTTGCTTTGCTGGGTAAGAGCTCGGGGTTGATGAAGGGGACGACACCGCCCTGGGATATGACCACGTCACCGAGGAGCTTGTTCAACCTGCCACAAATATTGAGCGAAAATCTCAATCTTGGGCCCGGAAACTTACTCCTCGTCATTCCTGATGGCGAGCTGGAGGTGGCGAGGGACAATACGTTGTTTCTAAACAACATTGAGCGTCATGACAAAACGTCGACAACCACGCCACACATACCTTGTTATCACGGGCGGCATTTCCAGCAAGCTCAAGAATCTCAGCAGCAAGGTACTCCAAGACTGCAGCAAGGTACACTAACGATATGCATAAATCATTAGTGAATGAATGATGGGAAGGAGTGGGCTCATACCTGGTGCACCAGCACCCACACGCTGGGCGTAATTGCCCTTTTTCAACAGACGATGTACACGACCGACTGGGAATTGGAGACCGGCCTTGGCAGAACGAGATTGCGCCTTGCCCTCAGTACCGGCCTTGCCACCAGACTTTCCGGCTTTGCCTATGGATCCCAAGAGATTAGGACTCGCCCAGACAGGCTCGCCTCGCAATCTGCGCACCTTTTCCAGACTAAAAGGGTGCCCGTGTGAGACGCGTGAAGTTCATCGCAGCGAAAAGAAGAGTATCAACGAACCATGTTTAAATTGTACAAATATACAAAAGTGGGCGGTAGAAAGTAGTGGTGGTGGTGGTAAGAGGTCAAGAGTGGTCAGTCAACAAAGTGCGCGCGTCCCGCATCATATATATAATGGTCACGTGATACATACCGTACCCGTACATTTCCAAATTTGGCGACGACATTCCGATCCTTGCAGTGCTGTCCAGTCAGGGAGAAATATTGTTCAGACGTGGCACACCATTCACTAATGGAGTCGGCAACTTTACAGATCTGAATATCACTCGGGGCACGGGGGAAAGACATGGGTTGCATCCAATATCATAGTCAGGCTGGGTGGTATACCGTTTACATCTTTCCAGGGCTTTGCACATATATTTTCGCGATGCCTACTAAAAGTCGCCCGAGATCATAGGTAGACGCAACAAACTCACATTCAAACACGCTGGTAAGCACACTCGGTACATTACAACAACGTATCACAAAAGGGCAGCAACCCAATTCAACGCTGTTATACAAAAAAGGGCAACATAAAAGACGCAATCGACTCGACGTAGTCAAAAAGGAGATCACCAGCAATATCGTACAAAAAAAACAAGATTCATTGACACGCAACCTGCACGTACGTGAGACCCGTAACCGAAGATATGAAGTAAAACTCACTCTTAAAGGCACTCCTATTTCACGCTTTCACAAGCCGCCCGATGATCGATCTAACCCAGCGGTGCTGGCCTGGTGTAATGGGGATATCGTCGATGTCTTCGTAGCTGACCTTGTAGCCGGCCTTCGGCTTCACGACGAGAGTGTATGAAGATCCACCAAAGTGGAACATTCCCACCTGATCTCCGATCTCAACGTTCTTCGGCTTCCCCCCGGCACCGTCCTTGCTAACACTGAGATCGATCGTGGATACCTCCACCATTCCGATCCCGACGAAGGCAAGCAATTCGATCTGCGAGGACGCCTCCGGCTGGATGATGATAACGCCACGAGCAGCTGCAACACTCAGCCAGGGTTGGGAGCGAATCATGGCACCGTGAGGATCACCCGGCTGCAGGTCCTGGTCATCAGCAGGGGCTCCATCATCGGGCAGTACAGCATAGTAGGTGCCAGGCAGTACTGTGGCCTCGAGGACCGTACCCTTGATGGGACTGTGCCAGCGATGATAATCCTGTGGAGAGAGGAACGCCTGATACACCGATCCGCCCACGAAGCGTTCAGCGTATGCAGATAAACTCCCCCTGGTAATGTCAGGATTGCCACCAAACATATCGTAGAGGGAGTAGTTCTGGCCCTTGAGCCAGAAAGTGTCGTCAAGCTTTACATTATGAGCGGTGCGGAGGGAGGTGGACTCGCAGACATTGTAAATGACAGGAAAGCGATCGACGTGCGTGATGGGGCGTGCCTCCGCGATATCCTTGAACTCTCTGACAAAGAATTGATCCCAAGATTTGAAGGCTTCCTGTGCTTGCGCGGGTTTGACACCGTAAGTCTGTTCGAAAGTTTGGCCACGAAGGCCCTGCTCCAACACGCTCAGGGCGTAGCTACCGAACCACCCTGAATCTGTTTGAGTGAGCGTAGAGTTGGAGCCTTTTCCCGGATCCGCAAGGTAGGCACCCCACTTGTCCAGCAAAGTCTTCATCGCGACGTTGAACTCCTCCAAACGGAATAAGTCGTAGGCTGCACCAGTGTTGCTGAGCAAATCAAGGATGAGGTAAATCGGTACACCAATCGGTTCACCGATCTTCTCGCCCTTATCATTCACAACTACATAGACCTCAGGGGGGCCTTGAAGGACACTAGTGAGAGCGTCCTGCAAGTGGTCAATGTCGCGCACGCGGTACTTTGGATCCGAGGCAGCCCACTAGGAAAAAAGACATTCAGTTTAGAGTGGAGTCATGACGTCCATTCGGCCATACTTTATCTTCCTTGTTGACCTGCTTGAAAATCAGTTCCATAAGTGGCTTCATGACCTTGCTGGCTTTGATGGTGTCGATGAACTCCTTGGCCCAACCGTTCAAATCGGAGGGAGCATTGAGCGTAACACCCAGGACATGTTTGTCAAGGAAGGCTCTGTGAACCGCGGGGTTTGCAGGCAACCAGCCATGGTAGAGAGAGCGACGCGCAAAGGTGGGCATCGTGGGTCGAATTGGTGGGGTGTTAGAAAGGGTGGATCGCTGACTATCGGTGTCGTTGGATGGCAGAGCTACGTCGCAAAAGTCGACTCTTTATACCCGGAGACCATTTGAACTTGGCCGGAAAAGGCGTCGTTGGCCTAGATCCCAAACCAAACAATCTAAGCACCTGATCATTATCTCGCTTCCGTTTTTCCTATCCACGGGGGCGAGAATGAACTTTACCGCATCCGCAGAACCTAGATCAATCTCAGATGATGATCTGGGTGATAATGGGGGAAATACTGGCAGTGGAGTGCGAGCAACTAGACCAACCCCAGATCTGACACAACTGCGACGTAAACCACAGAACCGATGACGTGTCGAGGAACCGACACTCTGTCCCCGGGTTTGCTTCCATGCTTGATCATCATCGTACGGGGAACTCAGCCGATGTTCGGATACGAATAAAAGTGCTGGGATGAAGATTTCTAGGCTTGATCATCATTCCGCGGTCCCGAAGGGCCAATAGAAAGATAGTTGTATCTAGGATGGACTTCAGCGGATCGCAACTTATTGTCTGAAAGGGGTGTGATACCGAGATGTTTGTCATCTCAGCCCGTTCACAGCAACAAGCCGGACTATCACTGAGTTTTCGTGCCCATAATATGAGCCGAGAAGGTTGTTCCACAAACTCGACACTGCGGTGTCTCAGAGACCAAAATTCCTACACTATGTAAGCAGACTGCACGCCATTGTACTCACTGAAACCTGAATGAGTGTGTCTATGGTCACGGTGGTATGCTAGAAACGATTCATTGAGCTTCTGGGGGAGTTCAGCTACAACTTACTTGAATGCGGGGAGTATTTTCGATTTTGCCTAGCGAGGGACCCGTTCGTCGAAAAATACTAGCGTAAAACATAGTCCAATGGAACGTAGATCAGGCAACCAAGGGTCCTGTCGGTTTCTAGCCTCCTCTGTGGCATGGTCCTCCGGGAACGCCGCTGTACAGCAGGAATGATGATCCATCGACATTTGCTGTAAAAATTTAATACTAACAATTCGGCGGAAACCTTGCCCGGGCCCGTGCAGATCCGATTCCTAGCCCTAGGCTGGGACGGGAGAAACTTTGCAAGCAAGGTGGCTAACCTTTTCTGTCCTTCCATTCATTCCTCCTGTAAGATGTGACAGCTTCACGTTCCTTTTCAGCATGGTGGGCCGGGTAAAATCGAATGCCGGTGTATCTTTGGCATCCCGTCGTGGTACATGATGATGTCGTGGACACCACCGAAGAGTCATCTGAGGGCGGGTTTCATTCTAGATGGTTAGACTCGAACGAGGCATTGGTATTGCCTTCCCATGGATCCAATTCTCCGGCGACTTTCTCACAGACGACATATTAGAATTCTTGCGCCCCGTTGTTCCATGCAGAATGGCCTTACGTTGTATGGTGTTTCTCGAAAGAATACATCGAAGTGGCGTCTTACTGAACATCAAACCGCCCACTTAGTGCATCACCCTCTTCCACACGTTTCAAGAGATTATGTCCCTGTGGATATCGCCCTGATCCAAGCCATCCGGAGCTTGTTCCGAGATGCACCCTCGTCAATTACAGTCTCATTGCAGTCATCCGGAACTTGAAATGTTACACAAGTTGACCAACACGGACGAGCACAACGTCTCCCCCCATTCAGTCAATGTACTTACTTTTCTTAACTCGTCACGAACATGCAGGGGTCCAGCAACATTTGACGTCAACGGCACGCAAGGGGGTCGAGGGCCCGACTGCCAATCTGCACATTCAAAGTAATCCAGGCCCGCCATGTTCCTATCTGGCATCAGATCACGTTCGGTTCCCTTTGTACGTTGCAATCCACAGCCAAGCCAATCTGTTGCCGGTATGCAGGATTAGATCATATCTTTGATTACGATTATCTGTGGTATGAAATACCCTAGACCGGGCAATCGTGCAAAACCGTCACAACGCCAAGGAATGGTAACTCGTTATCAGCCTGAATCAAGGCAGTCGAGGTTGGTTTAGGCGAAAATGGGAGATGGCTCTGTATGGCACCAACTCACAAGTGCTCAAATACTGGAATCAAGATGGGATGGTTCGAACTCACCGAAGGCAGATGTCGACTCGCCGGTAAGAAAACATGAAAAAGATGATCCAGCCTTCTCATAACAAGGGGTGCATCGCCACTGACTGTCACGTGATACATACTGATACATTTCCCAATTTGGCGATGTGACATTCTTGATCCCGAAATGTCTGTGCACCATCCACTGAGACTACTGCTCAGACATGGCACACCATTCGCTCGCTGGAACTCGTCATCGTCGAGCAGTATCAACAAAAATGTTGCTGATATTGATGCACCTCTTCCGTTGTTGCAGCGGCCGCTTGGCGTCAAGGACCGGCCGGTAGCACATAGCAGGACATGGGACGATACAAGGAAGGAGTTGATGGACCAGGAGACTCGTCTCCAACAGCGGCAACATCTGTAAGTCTCCTTTCGCGTGGTCCTTGCTCATGTTCACCCCTCTCAGAATAAACGAAGCCGGCAAAGGGTACTTTACAGACTTGAATGCTACCCGGAGGCATGGAGGCAAGACATGGATAGCACCCAATGTCATGGTCAGGGAGGATGTAAGTGGCATGATGCATTCTATCTGTATTCCTGGTGAGACATCACCGTAGAAAGCATTGTATTTCCCGAACATTTCCGGTTCTCGATTAGACACCCGGGCTCGGACACACACCACCGATAGTTGTCACGGTCGCGTATCTGTTATTGCCATGCTGTCCACCAGGATGTCAGAGGTGCTCAGTGATATTTTGTGCCCGCGATGTGACCACTGATAAAGACCAGGTTCACGTCCATGGATTCGTCTCGCCGACGAATGCGCGGTACTTGTCCAACCCGCTATACCAATATGTCCAGATCAACCTACAGGAAAACCTTCTCAAGTCGTGGCTTGTTTCTCTGTTCCTGTCATCCATTGCGAAGACGGTGCCCAAGGAGTTGCATCCCACATATCTGGTGTCCGGTCAAAGCGTAGAGTTTGTCCGTGAGCCTCTGGGCATGACGAACAAACACGTCGGGTACGTATATTTGGTGGACGAGAACCTCAAGATTCGGTGGGCAGGGTGCGCGGACGCAAAAGTTGAGGAGGTAGAGGCACTAGAGACGTGTACCGGTGTTTTACTGAACCGACTCGAGAAAGCTCATAGATAGTTGTTTGTCCGTGTTAGCCACGTGTCTCCAACAAAATACACCTCCACCTTTCTCATTTACAGCCAACCCGTCCAATGGCCTCCCCCACCCAACAGCTCCCCCCAGGTTGGGCTACAGAATGGTACAGTCCCGCATATTAACACATTCGTATCATGGATACTGAAAATTCGCAGGGATCCAGCGCACCAGCGATATCTCTTCATCGGTCAGCTTTCTTCAGCACCCAACTTGTATCGAGTCCTGACCTTTCACAGAGACCGCGACCGGAAGATCGCAGTGGGAGCCTCCCACTCAGGTCCCAACCGCGCCCATAGATGCACACGGCCCCTCGGTCTCCCCTCCTCCGATCCATGGACACTCCAAGCGTCGCCAGTACGCTGCCGGCCAGACACAAGCTTACTACGGCGCGGGCGACGCTCTCCCCGACCCCGCCTACGGTGCTGTCGGAGTTCAACAGCAGCAGCAGCAGCAGCAGCCAGCGCCTAGTAACCAGCTCTTCACCCCCGGGCTGGCGGCCGAGCAGGGATTCGCCGGACAACAACAGCCACAACAACCACAATATCCGCAAGAACCTCAGTACATCAATGCCCCCGGATTCGGACAGGAGCCGGTTTATTACCCCCCAACAGCACCCGTTAACGCGCTGGCAGATCAGTTTAGTCAGATGGGCATGGGCCAGAAACCACTGCAGCTCTACACAACGAATCTGTTGACGTCCCCACCCGACCCACGCGACTTGAGTCGTCCGCCACCAGAGATTCGATTGCCACCCAACTCGTGCATCACCACGTCGCCGTACGCGAACGCAGAGTACAGTTACCAGCGGTGTACCCTGAATGCTATCCCGACGACATCTTCTGTCCTCAGCAAGTCAAAGATACCGCTTGCGCTCGTGATCACTCCTTACCGTACAGTGAAAGAGGGCGACCAGCCCGTGCCATTGGTCGCGGACACAGTGATAGCGCGTTGCAGACGTTGCAGAACATACATTAACCCATACGTTCAGTTCATTGATGGTGGAAACCGGTGCGTAGCCTGCAATCTCATTTTTCAAGCTTGATTTCATTTGCCACATGTTGTCAAGTTGGCGGTGCTGTATGTGCAACATGTCGAACGAGGTACCTCAACTCTTTGATTGGGATCAGGCTCGGAACCAGCCTGGCGATCGATGGGCCCGTGATGAGTTGAATCATTCTGTTGTGGAATTTGTCGCTCCGACAGAGTACATGGTCCGGCCACCTCAGCCAGCAGTTTATGTCTTCCTGATTGATGTCAGTCACACGGCCGTCCAGTCAGGTGAGGGATCACGCCTTTCGTGAATTGACGTCCTTGATGTTTCTTTGTTCAGGTATGGTCGCTACTGCGACGCGTACCATCTTGGAGAACCTGGACCGTATACCTAACGAGGACGACCGCACCAAGGTGGCGTTCGTCGCGTTCGACACCTCTTTGTATTTCTTCTCGATGCCTGTGAGTTTTTGTTGAGCTTGGTCGGCTGTTGGTCTCATTCGCATCCCATTGCAGCCCGGCACGGCTGATTCCTCTATGCTGGTCGTTTCCGATGTCGAGGACGTCTTTTTGCCCAAACCGACTGATCTCCTCGTCAACTTAGCAGAAGCGAAAACGTCGCTGGAATCTCTCCTTGGAAGAATTAATGATATGTTCCAGGATAATCACACTGTTGGCAGCGCCCTTGGCCCTGCTCTTCAAGCAGGTTTCAAGTTGATGGTATGTATATCTACTATTCTGGGTCTTGGTATACCTGACGGCGCTGTAGTCTCCGATCGGCGGAAAAATCGTTGTATTATCTGCTTCACTACCTAGTATCGGTGCTGGTGCTCTCAAAAACCGGGAGGACCCCAAGATTCTTGGTACTTCCAAGGTACGAGTTACGTCCCCACCAGATGTCAAGAGTTCTCATCCTATAGCAAGGAATCCACATTACTTCAGGCAGCGTCACCATTCTACAAGACGTTTGCTATCGAGTGCTCGCGTGCGCAAGTTTCCGTGGATATGTTCCTCTTCAGCTCAGCATACCAAGATGTCGCTAGTCTTGGTACAAGCTTCCACCATAAACCGAACCGTTCCCGAGCTCACCTGTTTTGCAGCATATCTTCCCCATTACACCTCCGGCCAAACGTTCTTTTATCCTGCATTCAATGCCTCGCGCACTGAGGATGCCATCAAGTTCGCGCATGAATTCGGTGAAGTGCTTGCGATGCCGATCATGCTTGAAGCTGTCATGCGTGTTCGTGCTTCAAAGGGTAAAGTGAATTACTGTTCTTTTACCGGTGTAATTTATCCCATCGATTTCAGGTTTGCGGATGGCGTCATTCTACGGAAACTTTTTTGTCAGATCTACGGATCTCCTTGCGATGCCGGCCGTGCCCACCGATCAATCGTACGCCATTGAAATCCAGATTGAAGATACTATTACCGCGCCATTTGTCGTCTTCCAGACTGCCGTTCTCCACACGACGTGCTATGGCGAGCGCCGGATCCGTGTCATCACACTCGCACTCCCAACGACGAGCAGTCTTTCGGAAGTGTTTGCATCCGCAGATCAAGTGGCTATCGCGACGCTGTTGGCAAACAAGGCCGTGGAGCGGTCTCTCACGCACAAGCTGGAAGACAGCAGAGATGCGATAATGCAACGCATGGTGGATATACTCTCGTCGTACAAGAGTAGCATGACGGCTGCTGGTGCAGGTGCCAGTGCACAGTTGGCTATTTCCGAGAACCTGAAGATGCTCCCTGTGTTGGTTCTTGGACTTTTGAAGAACGTAGGGTTTCCGCTCATTTTGTATGATTTGATTCATGGTGCTCATATGCGATGTTGCCGTTTTGCTAGGTCGGTATTCGTCAAAGCGCCCAGATTCCTCCCGATCTTAGAGCATATGCTCAAGCACTGCTTACTTCATTGCCGTCCCAAACGCTCATTCCCTACATCCATCCCACTTTCTGTTCGCTACATAACATGCTTCCTGAGGTGAGCCCGTGTCACGCTGCTTCAGCTCCCACTGACTTGTATTGAAGGCGGGCACTGTTGGGGAGAACGGTATCATTATGCCAACACCCCTGCCCTTGACTTCGGAGCGCCTTGAACGACATGGTCTCTTCCTCATAGAGGATGGCCAGACGATCTTCTTGTGGGTTGGCCGGGATGCAGTGCCGCAGCTCATCTTGGATGTGTTTAATCTCCCCAACTACGAAGTCTTGCGTGGCGGCAAGGTGAGCATCGCTCCACCTTTGCTGACAATCTGATCATGAGAATGCTCACCAATCTACACCAATTTCTTTTTTATCCAGACGACGCTTCCGATTCTCGACAATCCGTTCTCGCAACGCGTCAACGCCATTATCCAAAAAACCCGCGAGATACGCAGAGGGGTGTACTATCCCCATCTGTACGTCGTTAAAGAGGATGGCGAGCCACCATTACGACTCTGGGCACTCAGCTGTCTAGTTCAAGATCGTGCGGACGTGTTGCCGAGTTATCAACAGTTTATCAATCAGCTCAAGGACAAGGTCAATGGGGCTAACAACTACTGAGGGGGATGATGTGTATAAAATGGGATTAGTTGGCGTAGAGATGGAGGTTTCATGGAGTTGATAATCCGATGTTGTCCTCTGGCTTTTTCTTTTTTCTTTCCGCTTTGACGTCAAGATGGTGTAATGTCGGATCATTTGAGGACGATCGATGTGATTGATGGATGATCGGCTTTCCGGTCTCGTTCCCAGACGAATCTAGCGCACGATTTCTTTCGGTCGGTGGCTTGCGAAGTGGGAGGCAAAATTTTGTTCCAAGGTGAAGTCTACAATATTGGCCGTGTTCTCAGGCGCGGCTTGCGTCCTTGTAGACGTCAAACGTGGATGTTGGCACTAGACAAGCGCGGACAGGTCAACTCTACGGTCACATTGTTGATGTTCGCGCTTGCTTGCAATTGTAAGTCGTCGTCTCGACTCGCGACTCTCAATCGGTGTCTGGTTAGCATTGTCGGTAGTGTTGACGGCAATGAATAGGGGTTTTTAACAAGCGCGTTCTCGAACGTGATGTTGAATGATCGATATGGTTTTGCAAAGGTCGTTGTGTGTCGCTCTGACGGTGTTTTTTTTTCTTTCTTTCTTTTCTTTAAATACGCTGACGCTAGGAGTTTTGGGCGACGGATTCACCGTGTTTGATTTCTGTACTTCAGGTGATTGGGTATACCCATCGAGGTTGCCGCTCTGCCTTTTCTTCCAGCGTTTGTGTTCGGGTGTGTCATCCATGGCATCCATCGGCTTGGGGTTGACGGGTGTTGCCCGCTTGGGCTGTTGCTGACGGGGAATGCAAGTACTTACACGGGACGCGGTAGGTTCGATTGGATGGATTGCTAGTGTTTTGGTCAAGCGAGGTCAGCGCTGTTGCCTTTGACGACAGGCGCGATTGCGTCCAACCTGAAGTCGAGCATCGGAGCTACCCGTTTTTACGCTCCGAACAGGCTTAGTGGTCTCGTCAAAGACACGGAATCGAGACATGTATTATGCTCCTACGGAGAAACCACGGAGAAACCAGTCACTTGGCAGCATGCGCCGAAGGGTGTATTATCCCAATCTGGATGTCGTTTAACACCTAGTCGTGGAGTTTCCGAGCGACTCAGGGAAGTAGTTTATCAACGACTCGAGGACAAGGTCGATGGCACTGAAATGGCGACGTGTGTAAAGCGGGCCATAGGGCCGATAGCATGACGCTGAATGTTAGCACCATGATTGGATGGATAACCTTGGCACGGGTGATTCTTTTCCTACTCAATATTCACCAGCATATCATGCCTTTGGGGCCATATAAATATCGTCGGTTTATTCGGGCCCCACAAACTCGCTACAAGATTTGTCCCGTCAAGGCATGCAGACCACCAGCATTTTCGCAGAAGGCAGTGCCAATCCACGGCACCTGGCGACGGCCCGATCCAGCGATGATGGTCATGTTCGGATTGGCGACGACGTCGAATTGAGCGACCTCGCGTGCAAGGTCTCTGCCGGCGATACCGTTGCGACGAAGCAAGCCGACCACACTGCAAAGCCGACCACGGGTGTCCCCAACCACACCGTGATTCAAACCAAGGCACAACGCCTCCGCGCACGTACTCAGTTTGCGACCCTCTGCTGGACGCTATACATCGCGGGCTGGAACGACGGGACGACAGGTCCGTTGTTGCCACGAATTCAAAAAGTCTACAACGTGGGTATTCTCATGGGCCTTGCGTGCTGGGGGACGTCGATTGTGTTCAGTGTTGACGTGGACAGGTCAATTTTGCGGTGGTATCCCTGATTTTCGTGTTTGCTTGCATTGTGGGTGTCGTTTCGACTTTCGGTTGGTGTCGGGGCGACGAAACTCGGATGTTGACGGCAATGGAAAAGGGTTTTTTGACAGGCGCCTTCTCGAACGTGGTGTTGAATAATCGATATGGTTTTGGAAAGGTGGTTTTACGTTGCTTTGACGGTCGTCTTGGGATGCTGACGCACAGCATCTTGAACAATAGGTCATCGTCCTTGGTACGTCGTCTACACTCGGGAGTCTTTCTTCCTACCAGGAAGCAAGAGGCAACGACGCATTCACCGTGTTCGCTTTCCAGGCTCTGTATTTCAGGTGATTGCGTATACCATCGAGGCTGCCGCCTTGCCTTTTCCGGGGTTCGTGCTCGGGTATGCCATCAATGGCGTCGGCATGGCGTTGCAGGTTCGTTGCTTGCGCTGGGTAGTCTTTCCTGTCGCTAGACACCCTTCCAGGACGCTCAGGCGAACGGTTTCGTAGCTAGCCTCAAGGACAATGCAGAAACTAAGATGGGATTTTTGCACGCAGTACGTTTATACGTTTGTTCTTCACCGAACACGGCTGAATAACGGTAGGCTTATGGTATGTGGTGTCGTGGATTGTGTCTGAGCGGGGTACTCACGTGTTGGACGTCAAAGGCGCTGGAGCCCTCTCGTCTCCGCTCGTTGCCACACAGTTTGCTCAGCTTCCATGCTGGTCTTTCCATTATCTCGTGTCGCTGGGCGTCGCATTGGTAAACACCGTCCTCTTGATCGCCGTCTTTCGCTTCAAGAGCCAGGATGGTCTGTTCTACCATGATTCAGTTGTGTTGAACGCTCACACTACTCGAAGAATGCTTGGTCCAAATAGGACAACCCACAGGAGAGCAGAGTGAGAGTGAAAATAGTCACTTCAGACAAATATTTGCATTGAAGGATGTACACCTCCTTGCGGTGTTCATTCTTGTTTATGTGGGTGTCGAGGTTACCCTCGGAGGTATGTCTGTCATGACGAGGTCTCTACATTCTGTGCCAGATTCTTGATGACGAGTTCAGGCTGGATTGTAACGTATATCATCGATGTTCGGGGCGGTGGCCCATCGTCTGGGTATATATCATCGGGATTTTTTGGGGGTATGTCACAACTAGGAAGAGTCTAACTCCATCTTATACATCGATGAACAGGTCTGACGGCGGGTCGTGTTGCTCTGTTGTGGCTCAACCAAAAGGTATATCGTCTCTGCGTCTGCTGCTTTACCTTGTTACACCTTGACTTCTTCAGGTGGGAGAACGAAGGGTTCTGTTTATTTACGCTCTTCTTGCGATCGGATTGGAATTACTCGTTTGGTTTGTACCATCACTGATAGGCGGTGCTGTGTCTGTTTCGGTCATTGGTGTTCTGCTGGGACCGATGTATCCAATCACGATGAACCACGCTGGGCGTGTGTTGCCAGCTTGGTTGTTGACCGGTATACTCCCTTGTCGAATTTCTGTAACAAAGATGCAGGTACTCACGCTGGGTATGGTAGGTGCGATTGGATGGATTGCTGGTTTTGGTCAAGCGGGGTCAGCGTTGTTGCCTTTCATGACAGGCACGATCGCGTCCAAGTCGGGTATCAGCTCCTTGCAGCCTCTGTGAGTATGATAGTCTCTGTTGGTTGGGCCGCTCTTACGCGCTGTGTATAGGCTAGTAGCCATGATGGTATTCATGATGGTCCTCTGGGCTCTCGTCCCCGGCAAGGGTTCACGGCGCACGGATTGATGACGCGATATGACAACCTTGCAGACTTGATCAACGATATAGTCCAGACATGTACTGATACGCAGCGGGAAACATTTTATGCACTTGCCTTGTTCTGACGTGGACGTTCTGGAGAAACTCGGAATATCATCTCAGTCAACAAAAAGAAGCAGCATCGACCCTTTTACCCAAAGCACACCATTGCAACCATCTGACATTCGCCCGCGGCCAGCGGGAAAGTGTTGAAGGCGATTGAGGCCTCGTGTCTACATGCATACGATGGTTGTCTGGCACCGAGTCGCACCTCTCGTCATGCTTTCCTTGCTCTTTCTCTTCCCGAGTTAGATAATACCACAAGCGTCAGTTGGCATGGTAAGAACAATCTATTTCAGCTGATCACCTTCAAGCGCGTACGTTACGCACCCTGAATCTCAGTCGGACGCCATCCACGGGGAACGTCGAAGCGACTTTTCAAAACCAGTCCATTGAAAGCCGACCAAACCCGGATACGATCGTTTCGGATTGTGCTTATCATGTGTGCCTCTCGTTGTGTCAACAACTTGGCCCGGTACGCCTACTAAGCATGCTTAGCTTGAGAGAAAGGATCATTGCTTACAGCATTGAGTCCCAGTGTTGCTGGATTCGCAAAGTCAAAGTCAAGCCCGAAGAAGCTGAGCATAGTACTGATAGGCGACTGGCACGGAACCCTTGTTTCGTCTATATCATGAACAGAATCGAGCTCACATCCGCTACCAAAAAATTCAGGAGCATACGCAGCATAACATATATATATCTATTTTATACAGAATGAACGAATATATATATGCTACAGACCGATGTTACAAATGCATCATCAATTCACCATCGTCAAACAACTCTAAAAGCGACTCTCCCAACCGTCCGCCAATATGTACCACAACCATCCACACACACATCCTTCAGCCCCAACCACACGACGCCACCTTCATCCATCACCCATGCATCATCACCGCAAGACACACATCCAACCGCTTCAACGTTGGTATCAACGCCGCAAACTCTGCCCGATCTTCCTTCTTCATCGACGCTTGCGCACCATGAATCTGAAGTGTCTCAAGCGGGCACCTCGATCGCGTCAAAAACCCCTTCAACTCATTCTGCCGCCACCCGCTCGGAACGATATCGAGATCCCGTATCTGAAAATGTCTCAGATCAGGTAAAGTGAGCGCGTCCAAGAGACAGCCGACACCGTAGAGCACGACGATGTCGAGCGAGCGAAGACGGGTGTGCGTCAGCGTGAGCGGCGCGTTCGTCTTCGTCGCCTCGTTGCGCGAGATAAAGACGGGGGAGAAGGCGAATTCTTCGAGGTGCGGACAGAGCGCGAGGAGGGTCAACACGATCGGACCGTCCGTCGCGTGATGACTCGGGGCTCGACCGAGCGTGACTCGCAATGACGTGAGGTGCGTCCAGCCGGGTTCGAACACAGACAACACGTCCGCGCCAAACGTGACCGAGTACAGCGTCAGACTCCTTAGCTTCGGTTCCGGTTGGACGATCGAAATCAATTGCGCCGTGCGGAGGTCCCCTTCGAGCGTGAGATGCTCGAGCATGGGGATGTCCTTGAGCAACAGATCCGGTGCGGTCGCTTCGTCAAACGTGATGTGGAGCCGCGCAGACCGGCTAGTATACGGTTGCAAAAGCTCCGTCACTTCGTATCGCCACACCGGGTTCTGAGGCGGCCGACGCGTGTCAACGGCGAGCGAGAGCGGACAGCCCCTCGCGCGCGAGAGCCAATGGTGGTAAAAGAACAAACCCTGCTGCAACACCCGATGACTCGGCCGGACCGACAACGAACACCACAACCTCGGCGTGCCCAACGCAACCTTTCGCCACCCCCTACAGACGCCCAATAACAACAACGGCGCTGTGTGCGTGTCCGGTTCGACGTGCGTCTCGGAGGGCAAACACCGCACGAAGATCTCGCCCAGGATCTCCGTTGGTAGACGCCGGATACAAGACACGAGGCCCCGGTGGGCCTCCTTCGAGGCAATGATCTGATCGCGCCTGTCGAGGAGTTGTTGGTGTACATCTCGAACGCGTTTCATGATGAAACCAACGGCGGCAAGCTCGGCGGTGACGTCGTGGAGTTGGGCTTGGCGTTGACGTACGATTTCATCGATGGCATGGACATCTTGACCCGACGCAGCGTAGTTGGTGTTGCCGTACCTTGAGTAAGGGGTGTCGAGGGATGGAAACTGTGTGTATCGTCCAAATAAAAAAAAGGTTGTCGGTGTACCCCCCACGTTCACCGTCATCGAAACGAGTCAGAGTGAGCACGTCAGCACGCGGATAAACCAAACATGGAAAACAGAAGGGGAAAGAAAGGACTGACGTCAGCTCTCGAATCGGGGAGCTACAGTAGAGGTACCGTAGGACATATTAATTCGTGGAGGGAGGGTGGTCATGGCGAAAGCACGAAACAGGGACGACAGGGAAACGAAAAACAAGAAAAAAGAAACCAAAGGGTCGACGGTCAGACTCGGAAGTCACGTTCCATGAACACATCGGATGACTCACCAGTGCTTGCAAAAGTTCGTCGACCGACATGACTGGATGTCGACGTGCAAAGCCCCCAATACGATGATAAGTCTGCATGGGGTACAGGCTGTGAAAGGGGAAGAAAACGGGAGAGAGAGAAAGTGGAGTGAGCGAGCGAGCCAGTGAGCTGAAAAGGAAGGAATCACAATTGTTCACGGGCCCATCGGACCCCGCAAGCGAGTCAAACACGATGCATGACGCATGACTCGCCTGAGCAATAGGATCGTCTCTGACTGCCGCAACTTGAGTCCTGCCCGGGTCGTTGTTCGCGTACTAGGCTGCGACGCCGTACCTCATCATCACTAGCTGGGCCTTTATATGGCGGTCCAAATAATTATGTAGATACGCACTCACCATCCCACAGGAGAAAATAGACGTGACTTGGAGTTAGCGAAGCGATTTACGCGTCGCGTCTATAAACGGGTGAGAAAGGACCCCGTCGGTCGTGAATTGACGATCCCTTCCACGTGAAACGCGTGCGCGGAACAGGCTAGCGTTAAGCGTAAATAATAGCAACAAAAAAAAACAGGCATGAGTCGATACAACTGGTCAGTAAAATCTGATTCTATGGTTGGGGTATAATCTACAATAGAGCTGATGCAAACGGGTAGCATAAGCGACTGGAACATATGCACGAGGTTCCCCCGCGGTGCAATACTTCATGCAATACGTCGGATAGCTTGCATCATCGCGGGCACATCGATCGGTACCTCACCCTCTCCCTCCTCATCCGGTGACACGACAGCAGGAAGCGCGTCGACGCTATGTTGCCTACAACACACAAAAGACCGAGTAAGCCGACAATGACGACGTCGTTCATCACAAATAACCACCACTCACCGTGCCTCCCACCACGCAACGTACCCCACACCGTCCAGCGCCCTGATCGCCATCTCCGCATCTCGGATGAACACCCCAGGCGGAAACATCTCCATCACTGTCGCACGCGACGAAGGCAGCATATACACACTATCCGCCATATGCGCCCCATACACGCCAATCACGATCTTGCAACCCAAAAACAATCATCAGCCACATACATGATCACCGACCACATCAACATCGCAATCTCACCGTAGACTGAGCGATCGCGGTCATGCGTTCCACCCAAGATGCCTCCGACGAAATGACGTGCACCGTATACCCACTCCTGAGCCCCTTAAGCGCCTCGATCAGCGCCTCGTGATCCGCCTCCTTCAACTTGGGACCACGCGCCGCATCCTGGCGCGACAGGTACGTCACGACCGTCTCGGTCTTGGTCAACCACGCCTTCTTGTGCGCTTGCTCGGGTACGTCAAGGAACCGCGCAACGTTGCGTCGAATCGGTTCCCACCATCCCTTTGACGCCTCGAGTTCAACCAGCGGGACCGCAAACGGAGGCACGTCAGCCCTCGCTCGACGGGCTGCGCCTTGATCCGCAACGACCACACGTTTAATCAGGAACGGGGCATGCAAGAGCGCATAGTCGGCCCAATCTTCTTGGTACATGAGCCCAAGCGTCGGAAAAGCCGCCTTGGCAAGAAACGGATGAAATCCACTCGGAGACCGTTGGCGCACGACGATAGGCTCGTTCGGATCCGCTCGCTCGCCCATAAAGGTCAGCACGTTGGGATAAAAGACACGTCGAGGGGGCGGGAGCGTCAGCGCATCGGGCGAGAGGGACATGTCGAGCGCGCTGTACGTGCGCCAGAGGGAGAAGAGGGTGTAGTTGCCTGTTTGCGAGATGAGTAAAGCACTGCACCACGATAGAGGCAAGAAACACACTCGGTGATGTGTCCGTGACGAGCCAGCTTACGCCGTGAACACTGAGTATACGTGACGATGAGTACACGCGACTGGATCGTAGTGAGAGATACGCACAGACCACCAAACGGTCCCAGCGTCTCCTTCGCCTGGTCAGTGGATAGTATCTGCCAATCTGAAGATCGGGGAACCGCATGCGAATCCTCGCCGGATGATGCAATAGAACCGAGTGGAGGAAACGTCGGGTCGTCCGTGACGATGAACAGCGTGCCATTCAGCATGAATACATTGTCCATGATCGTATACCCTACGCCATGCGTGAGCGCTGAGCAACGACACAAACAATGCTCGCACCTGGAACATGCTTCAACACCGTCGTCGTCGGAACATCATCGCCCCAATCCGTTATGCCGTCGTTGATGCCCACCGACCCAAAGACTTGCGGGCGGAAGGAGACAGTAGCGACATTGGATTTCTCGTTGTCGAACGCCTGCTTTTGAGCGTTTTCGGCGACCTTTCCTTCTTCCCATGACCAGTTCCCGTAAATCTCGTCATCCCAATCTTCCTTTCCGCTACTCGAGTTGTTTCCTTGCGACGTCGACCATTTGCCAGTGAGAGTGTTACTCGTGAAGGAAGATTCGAGGTTGTAGAAAAGAATGAAGATGGTGAGGGAGAAGAGGACGAGAGATGTCTCTCGACGAGTCGGTGGGGAATACCAAGGCATGCGGGAGTGGTCAAAAAGTGCGAGAGCAAGAATGGCAGACGACTCCGTTTCAGATTTTAAACAACTACTTGGCTAGTGAAACATGTCGTAACCTTCCCCTCCATTCGAAAGCGACGCGATATCCAGCGTCGTCATCCGTTTCTTCCCCTTTGTATCCTCTGCCCAATTCTCATAAAAGTTGGTCTCGTCCTTGTGCGAGAGGTAACCTTCCCCGTCGGGCGTGACGACGTGTCGACCAGGGCCATCCCAGAAATGGAACGCTTGACTGTGCACCCCGTACGACGTCGGTACAACCTCGAGTAGATCCCCCCTCGCAATCTCGATCGCCGGGATCTCCGACGCAGGCAAACCAATGAGATACGCCAACAAGCACCGAATCACAGACGAATGCCCAATAATCAGCAGATCCTCCTTCTCCCGCTCCAACTCGATCAACACCGGTTCCAAACGCACTTGAAAAGTGTGACATGTAACGACGAAATATCTCGGAGACGTTTTAGTTGGGAGCGTACCAGATAGATCGTGATAACTCTCAGCGCGTGGCGCACGGAACGCGTACGGGTCTTTCACGAACCGTGCCCACTCCTCGGGATAAAACTTTTTCGCTTGGTCTGGTGTAAGACCATCCCAAACGCCTGGATTGATTTCCGACATTTGTGTCTTCTCGATCACTTTGACCTTGGGCTTGGATGCGCCTTCCTTGGGTGCGGTGTACAGATCAGGCTCGGCTGTAAATGGGCTGGAGTTCAAGGATAGAGTGGAAATCGATGATTTTGCCGTTTCGAATGGCCAAGCGGTGTGGTGAGCGCGACGACGCGTCGAAGTCCAAATCTTGGAATGGTGTTTGGCGCCACACCAGACGACAGAAACACAGGGCGTACCACTAGCCGTCGATCGCTTGGGTTATAGCCACGCTGTTCTAATGCGTCTGCCCTTCTCTTGGTGACAAACTCTTTCAGTCTCTCTGCATACTCCCATCCGGCAGGAGAGAGATCGGAGTCGGCCTTGTACGAGTGCTCGATGAGGGATTGGCCAGACTTGCGGGTTGGCGTTAGTATCACAAGTCGGCTGCAGCCAACGATGGGGATCTTACGCGTGCGAAATAAATCATACGGAATCGGTTGTGAATGTTCATGAGGAAGAACACGATCCGCGACTATACCCAACATTAATCTCTTTCTGCTAGAACGCGCATGCAGAGCCACTGACCTGCAGGTATCCTCGGATGTTCTATAGAACAAGATATCAGGAAGACAATGACTCTAGGACGCGCATATGTCGTACTCACATTGACCATTATCTTTTCTCCGACCTAACGGTGGTCAGCATATTCGGTGGCATCCATCTCGCGACGTCTTACATTGAAGATGCGGATAAACGGCCAATTGGTCTCTGTGATCGTTTCGTACGACTTTTCTCTGTCTCGTATCCGGCCATAATAATCGTCGATCGCCTTGTCAGGGTCCCATTCACGGTACTAGAAACGCGATCAGTGTGGTCCAGCCACACAAGATAAGGAACGAGAACCCACATCAGGAGAGGAGATCTTGACGCTCCGAATGTTTGTCTCGATGATCTCTTTATTATCGCAAATTGACTCTGCAAAGAGACATGGCGGTGAGCGTTGACCCCCCTCTGATGAACGCGCTTGCCTAGCAAGATGACGTGAATTCCTTCCTTGTCAAACTTTTCCGCGAGGGTCTGGCGGGCTTGTTTCGTGCCATTGTTGGCATCGTATATGACGACCTGACCACCGGCCTCGAAAAAGTCCCAGATGTGTTTCTCGCAGCCTTCAGAGACGCGCTTGCGGAGTGCGAGCGTTTCAAGGGTCTTCTCGCCTGCGATCGGGGAGTTGGGGTCGGCGATGAGGAGCAGGGGCGTGTGGGCTTACCGAGGGTAAAGTAATCTGGGGGGAGGGACTGTGCACCGCCGAGAGTCTTGCGACGATAGTCGCCGAGAGAGACGACCTGAGTCTTTACGCCCATCCAGCGGAGGTAGCGCTCGAGGGCGCGGGAGATGTGGGTCTTTCCGCGAGCGGGGAGTCCGACGGTGAGGATGAGGATTTTACCCGCATGCCAGAGCAGCCCCGACGCAGTCGTGTACAACGGCGCTGCCATTGTCAGAGCAAGACCAGGATAATGATTACATAATGGTCTAATACAGTGACTACGACTCGGATAACACCCCCGGGCCTTACTTTCCGTTGAGTGCAAACGACGTCGCCGCAGCTCTGTAGTCTTCCATCTCCTGGTCCAGCTGCGCAAGAGTCTTTTTGACGCGTCGCGGCCCTTTTTTTTGTCGACGTCGCGGAACGACTGCGAGCGGCGCACTATGCACTGGGCGTTTCTGGCGTGGGCTGGACAAAAAAGAGTATCGGTCGAGGAGTGCAAGAAACGCAACGGGAGGCTTACCCGAGCGGGGCAAGGGTTCCGTTTGGCGCGTGGTCGTGTGGTGGGACGGACAGGGGAGGACTTGCGGCGGCGGTGCCACCGAGGCGGCCTAGTAGGGATGGCTGTGTGTTTGCAGGAGGGGGGCTCACCGCCGGATACGTCGAGTCCACTACAATCTCGATCTTTATAGGACGTCCTGGACGACGAGATGGAGGTGGCTCAGGAAGGAGGACGAGAGGGTACTTACGTCCGTCGATGTACTTGCCGTCGTACTTTGCGCGGGCGATGGCAGCATCCCCCGAACGCTGAAAGGAGACGAGGGCCATGCCCTTTGAGCGACCTTGAGAGTTGTAGATGAGAAAGACCTCTTTGAGAGGCCCGACTGTCCTTCGAAAGAGTTCCTGTTGAGGGCACGCGTCTGAGACGGTGGGAGTGAGGTGAAGAGAACGCAACTTTCCTCGACTTCGAGTTCACCGACGTCTGGGGGGAGACGGCTGAGGAGGATCTTGCTGCCCTGGTCTTTTTGTTTCTGG
>QFEF01014796.1:0-10009 GCA_003316035.1 Neoboletus subvelutipes | reverse complement strand
AATCCGCAACGTCCACAGATTTTGTAATTCGCTTCTCTATTTCCTGGCCGCCGCAACCTAGTAGTCTGGTAATCTAATACTACTCCCCGTGGATCGAGTCGGCGCGCGCTAGACTATGGCGTAAGTTATGGGTTAGAAGCATTCTTACTTCGATTCATCTGCTTGCAATATGTCATGTTTGCACTCTCTGGATGGGTCGTCCGATATGACAACCGTGTCGCTACCTCGCGAGGAATGGCTACAGGCTGGGAAACGGGAAACTCCGTCCACCGTCCGACCACTCCATCCACACGGCCGGGCGATGCTAACTCGACCCTGCCTGTGCACGCGCCGTTACAGCGCGCCAGCGGGACTGTTCCTCTTCTTCCCAAGCATTTGGTTTTCCGCCCCCTGAGTTGTTCCTGCTGTCGCAACATTTCCGTTCGGCTCTCTATTTGCAGCCCGGACCCGCCATTCTCTAGCAAGTTACAGTTACCAATGGAGGCACGTAATGTAACTTCATACGTTCTTATTAATGTCAGCTGAGCGCTCACCTTCAGTGCGCGGGGTCCAGATCGGTGCTACATATCTTCCGGGAGTCATCCGTCACAATAAATTGCCACAGTTCCGTTAGTCTCGAGTGAGTTTACGCCGGAACTGAGATCACCGCGGATGTGCTACTATCATGATTCAGCTGTCCTTCCTACCCTATCTCCATCGCTATGATGCTGCCTTCAAGCCTGAAATTGATGCAGTGTCACACTGACGAAGTGCAGGAGACTGACGTACGTGTTTCGAATAGTTGGTCGGCTGTACTTCAGTTCACATTATCTCTCCATTTCAGCCCCCATGATGGTTTCATTTTTGTGAACTTAGAGGGCATGGTGTCGTTGATGCTTTTCTTGCGAAATGTCATCCAAGTGAGGCAGCGAAAAGTTCGGGCACCCAAGACTGATATACTTTAGGCAGCATAACGCCACCTCCCACATTTCGGTCACTTGCCAACGTTCAATCATGGTGGCCCGTCCATTCATCAAAGGAAGCTTGACAGACAACATTGAACGATGTACTTCAGGTAGGTATTGGGTCCGAGACCAATAATTCATATCTATTGGTGGTCGTTGCAACCCACATGATCTATGTCGCGAGCTCACTTCCTGTCGCAACCTATCCACTTGACGGCACACCCTCTGATGACAGACCTTGGCTCGCAGGACATTCCGTACACTCGCTCAATGTTATTTTCCACGTCTAGAACCACATATGTCGGACGGAATGACTCGTATCTCAGAATACGTATATGTAGGTGTCTGTTAGTCTATTGTTTTATTTCCGTCGATTCATTTGCGTTTTGGTGATTCTAGCTCCATCGCACATGGCGCGAAGTCCACCGCCAGAACCCATCACAGTTTCACAGTACTATTGCGCTGCTGAGGGCAGTAACACCATTTCTTCCATGACGACATGACCGCACACGCAACCAGATTTAACACGTGAACAATGTCTCCAGAATGGTTTGGTTGCGCGTAAAGTTAGGTATCAGCCCAGGTTCCGAACAAAGGCCGCACCGAAAGATACAGAAACTCACCGCTACTCACTTGTTTTCCTTCGAATCTGGATATCAGGGTCTCCCCAGATACTCCTGGCCAAACGAACGCACACTAGCACGCCGTGTTGAGGGCCATGAACAGTCAAACCCCAACGGCCCGTCCGATCTTGACATTTTCGAGCCCAGATCAATTCTTCGGCGTAATCGCCCATACTAGTTCAGGGAAACATCGAACTGATTTTCTCTAGTCACCTTCTTTCGATCGACACAATGTTCTTTCACTTACATATGGGGGTAGAGATAAAACCACTATTGAAGACTCTCAAAAGGCGGGGAACCGGACCGGTCGTTCTCATCGGATTTTCAGTTTGATTTTGACTTTTGCGGCTACCGAAGGTGTACACACCCTGTGTGATGGTGGATTGGATCATAATAAAAACAGAACGAGGCATCTGGACATCCAATTTACAGCACGTTTGCAAAGGACCGGAGGAGCGCCCGGTCTCTCACGTACCTCGTATATAACGCTTTTATCTGATGGACTTGCATGGACCTTTTACCGACACACTGGGTCAGGTTCAGGGGCTCTTGATCTACTACAATTCCAGTCGGAACGCAACGGAAGCTGTTCTATCTCACTTCCTTCGTCTTTTCCCCGATGCACTCCGCTCGGCTTGCTATCGGTCGAGAAATCACATCGGGTGACTCTGCCGTGGATAGATTGTTCGCCTCATCCTCGTTACCTCGACAGACCTGGGATGTTTTTCTCGAGCACAGCTCGGTATCTGCACTTGGAATTGGCACTGAATGAACAAGGCACCCTCTGTACTAGCCTTGAGAAACCCTGTCAGACAATTAGTTACATTGATTGCCATATGATCAACTGTGTGGGATACTGGTAGTTGGCGAGGAACATCGTCCCTCTTGTGTGTTTCTGTGCACGTGTAGCTGCAGTGGGGCCGAGGCGAGGAAAACCACGCTGGTGAAAGATAATGGTTTATTTTGGTGACCCGGGTTGCACATGAACTCGGATAAAGAAGGGCAACTAGAACTATTTCTAGCAAGGGACAAGCGACCAAGTGGGCATGAAAGACTTCAAAGCAAGCATGGCTTGTTATCCTGGTGATTTCGTGGCATTCTCAGGTTGCTGTCCCCTGGGGCAATGATCGGTCGCTTAGGGCTTGCAGTATCTGCGCACGTCAACGTGAGACAACTGCCACGCACCTAAAGAACATCATCAAAGTCAGACAAAATAATCGTGACTTGCGCGTGATTCTGTAAAGGGTATTATCTCCAAACTCTAGGAGATGTACAGAACCGCGACGCTTGCAGCTTACGTTGGCAATGGAAGGAATCAATCTGTGTGCCTGTCCTTGCCTTCTTGGTGTGTTCGTGCGTTCACCGCGCTGAGATAGGTATCTGTCGAGATGCAATGAGAAAGTTGTTCCTAAATTTCGGGGTCACCTACTCCACAATAACCTCACAACGCTAACGAACAAGTTAAAAACGGAGATGCATGAGGCACTATCGCAAAGTTGAACGTTGATGATCGGTGCCGGGATAAAAATGGTCCGAAAGATTTGGAATGACCTAGACAGAGTGGTGACATAGGGATCCTAACATAAGGCCTGGGGACTTTTTCCCAAAGGTGGTTCCGAAATCATGCGATTTGTATCAACTGATCTGTAGGATACACTCTTCATTTCCCGGATTTGCGGGTCGGGAACAAGTTGCGTTAATAAATTAGCATGCGAACGAGACTTGGCCGACGGACAGTGTATTATTATTCCCATGCTGAGCAGTGAGTACACAACAAAGGTTCGTACAGTACTCGCGATCTCCTCCGAGACCAGTGACATGTCTGAACAAGTATGAAAGTGAAAAATTCTATCGTACAAAACTCTGGCATCCGTTCCCCAGCTCAGCGCAGAGCCAACCCTTTTAGAAATCATATGAATAAGTCGTGATATCGCAGATGACATGTCGCTGGAAGAAAAAATCATGGTAGGAAAGATGGGTAAACAATGAGCGGTGAGGCTCATGCTTCTGCCCTTAGACATTCGAGGGGGCCACGACAAGGGGCGGTAAACGGATGAAGGAGAACGTCGTGGTCTGGGTCCAGAACATAGACAATGTACCGTAGTATGCCCCGAATGCAGCAATAATACCAAAGGCACCACCAGCTGTTGCAGCGTGGGCGTTGCCTGTTTTTGTTGCATCGATATATCAGACATGTTGTCCGACAAAACTAGAACAATGGATGCTTACCCGTGAATGCATTGGCAGCGAGGCAAGCAAGAGAGACGACAGTGAACCCGAGCGTGCAGACTATAGGAAGCGTGGTACGCAAAGCACCGATGCTGCAAACATTGAACGTTGAACAAACGCACACGCCCTCCGACCATTTATACTCACGCAAACACAAATGTAATCAAGCTGTAACACGAGAGATCAGTCGTTTTCTCTGCTGATACAAGGTATATATACTTACCACCAGATGCCGAGGTAAATACCAATGGCGCTGTAAAACTCTTGCGTCGGCACACCGTCGACACTATATGCTGCACTGTGACCATCGTCAGCGAGGAGTACAACCGAAATACATCACAGATACCCACGCTATACCGATCTGTGGCAGGTACAGGGCACCATAACTGAGGTTGAAGCCACCGTAGGTAGTGAAGACAGTACTGGAAGTGAATTATTATACGTGACCCGAGGCAAGTCACCGGGCTGTTAACTTACGCGCTGAATGTGTTGCTATTTGAAAAATGTCAGATGAATCCTCGGTAATGACCTCGAAGCGTACTCACCCAAGGAACATTTCCCACATGCCGACGAGCGTTTGTGAGATACCCCCGTAGCTGTCACCAAATAAGCGGCCAATCAAATGGGAAATCTCAATCAATACATACAACGTCGCGAACACGAGAACCAAGTTGGGCGTGTAGACATTTCCAGCATGCAGAGTCAGGATCGACGAGCATAATATCACCGTTCCGTAGGCAAGCATGCCCAGGGGTGCCTGCAAGACCAATCGTTTCAGAACCGAGCAAAGATGTCAACTCGGTAAACACCACTCACGGGATTCGCGTACGTCCTCTGGAACGGTGCCATCTGTGGTGGAGGTGCAGGTGCAGTGTCCATGTTGACGGTCTGCACGTAGTAGTTGCTGTTGTTGTTGTTGTCCCTAGCTTCCTTGTCGATTGAGTGGGCGGACATCGTGGATAAGCTACTATCTGATAAAGGGGAAGGCGATGATGGGAAACGGGAGTGAGTCTGTTGCGTCCCATTCCCCGAAGCTTTATATTCATCTTCCACATCAGCAGAGTGCACATCTATGTCCCGTTCAGGTAGACGGGGGCCGATCGAGTGGAAGCAAGTGAACCCATGGTGTGTCCTTCGAAGTTCACATGCTTGGACCAGGGTGCTATTGTTGTAGTACACGGGTGACTCTACGCCAGGCACTGGGTCGCAGACGTTACCATGCCCAGTTAGCGGAATAGATTCCGATTATCTCATGGGATATCCAAGGGGGCTATGTGTCAAGAACAAAACTTCGAGGGATAATTGATTGTGGCATTAAAGATTCAAGTCGAACCCAGCGCACTCTACAGGTTTTGTACCCCAGGACGCTTCTCTCGGACGACCTGGCTCCAGGGAAATCAGAAACGCAGGTGTCGATCAGACCTTCTAACCTATGCGACAAGTTCTGTGTGGTGTGCTGTTTCAACCATTTCTGTCGTGATTCTATTATCGAGGCCCAATTGTGTCAAAAGTCAAATGACAAGTTTAGTCCACCCTCGCCTTTTTTGGACAGAATTTCCGTCGAATGACCACACACACTCGTATCTGAGAGAATCAACCCGAAATTTCCCGACATCAGCTCCAATTGACCTCATGTGCTTCTCAGGCATCCTCACCATTTTCATTCCCTCTTGCATAGCAGTTGTCCACCGGGTATCCGTTTTAGAACGCCGAGCACATACCTTTGATGCGACAAAGGGTGCGTCTCTGGGAGTGGGGAAACTGGAGACATCACGTCAAAACCACATGAATCCCAGCCTGACTCTGAGTACTTGTATCCTGGGAAAACAGCTGAAAAGCCACATTAATTCGAACGGGTAGTTAGTGACATCCCATGTATCAGATGGCGCACGAAAACTACGGACCACAAGCGATGCAAATCGGATCAGGAATACTTGATCTTGCGGGTGTAGCCTCACCATTCAGACACACTCGAAGTCGAGTTGGATAACGACCGATACAAACCCGAATTTGGTTCAACCAGCAACTACTACCCGTGAGAGGCGGAATTGGGTTCCTCTGGCCCCAGGCCGAGGCATCAGAGCGTTCGGGCTCCGTCGATCCTTGTCCTTGTCCATCTTCACAGTCACGGTCGTATTTACTTGATGCGAGCTTCACGTGGCGCGTTGTCCGACGAACATTAATCCTGTGTCTGAGATGGCGTTAAGGGTGTAATCTTCGACAAAGGCTGCATCCGTGCGGTGAGCTTCGAAGTCACTGCCACAAGCATCAAAGTTGTGCGGCATCATCGTATTCACCGATAGCCATGATTATGGAGTATAATTTAGGAGCTATAATGAGTGTAAGAGCAGGACAGTGATTTTCTGGATTTTCGGAATGTTTGGAATTTTTTCGCGCGTTTGCGCCACTCGGACAAGAATTTCCGAAACAGTTGTACCGTGCAGTTATGTTACCATGCCGGGTGAACCAAGAGCCATTGATTGATGTGATGTTAAACTACTCGAAATTGGAGCCGCTCACCCATTGTATCATCGGCTCGACAATTCCGGGCATTTACACGAGGTCAGCTTGCTCCAGACATTTGAGATCAAGAATGATTCATGCTTGTTCCAAGTCGCGCGCTCGCTGTTATCAGATAAATATCCATCAGCATGCAGACGATCAAATGTAGTTCAGAACCGCTTCCAATGGCTTCTAAAGTGGACGCGCTGGTTATGGCACAGTAGTTGCATGGAGTCCTCTCCACAAAGTCGCTTTGTGAGATACCGTACGTCGACGCAAGACATCGAGCACGGGATTCCGGTCTACTATGGCGGAGAGCAATCAATAACACACGCTATCAACGAGACAAAACCCAATATGGTGACTCCAAGTCTGTCTGATCCAGATCCTCGGATCCGACCTTTCCCATAATAGTCATGTGCTGCCAAACTTACCTGATTGCAACGGACGGGAATAGAGTATGAATGGAATTCACTCTCTCATGCTTTGATCAATGGCAAGTTTCTCATGGTCGCAGGAAGATGATGTATGGCGATCAAGGACCAGGGGTACCGCATTTGACCCGTCTGACTCTGCAGAGGTTATTGATGAATGGCAACTTGACACCTTACCAGCGTTGGATGATGGCAAGTGTCAGACGGCGTGAACAACACAGTTAGTCAATTGGTGGCACTCTCAGACGTTGATTCACTAGGATAACATTATCGATGGCACCGCGCGCCGAAAATGGTGGAGAAATCAAGCATGGTTTACATACATAAAGGTTACCGCTTTAGTGCACGCAATCAGGGATCATACTGGGACCTAAGACGAAGTCTCTGTGGTGCGACATTGTTCCTGGGCATTCTCTAAAAGTCAAGTAATTTCATGTCCAAGGAAGCACTCGCCTCGTGATAAGGATCATCGTATCTTTAAGAGGGTGCTCCTCAAGTACTAGTCGAATTTGGCATCAGAATCCTCATCATCACGAGGACCGGATTCGGGGCAAAAAGAACATCCTAATTCCTGTAGGCTAAGTCACGACGACATTTCGAGTAAAATTTTCCTCCTCTCTTCAAAGATGGAAGAACTTTGCCAGGCCTGTGTGAAATTTGTTGAGGAGTGTTACCTAAATACTCATAAGCCGGTAGGTTCGGACCAATCTTTTCATAATGAGTCTCACATGGCAAAATTGGTGTTTCCTTGCCAAATACTCACCCAACAATGTTCTTCATGCCTAGCTTTCAGGATGTTTCGTTGAAGCAGGTCACTGGTCTGTGGCAAGAAGGCTGTAAGAGCAGCAGCGTGATTACGTTATCATATTTCTTTATTTGAAGTTGAGCTTTTGAAAGTTGGACGCGCGCACCCGATCGGAGCTGGCAGTGACTACGTTGAACCGCGTTAGTCTCGTTGGCAAGAAAGCTCTACTTGAGTCACGTCTCAAATATGGCATCTTTCTTTCGGCTTTATAAGTCTGTCAAAGTTCTCACCACCGTTTTCTGCCCGCTCATGCCATTGTAGTGCAGCCTTAATCCAACGGCCTATGATCGCCCAGTCTGCGACTGCGGCTTTTCTATTCGGTGCAGGTGATATAATTGCCCAACAAGCCATCGAGCATCAAGGGAAAAACCATGACGTGCGTCGCTATCATCACGACCCCGACCAGCTTGACACGAGTGACTAACGTACATAGTTCATGCGGACTGCTCGTCTGACCTTTTATGGAGGTAGTTACTTCCACCGTTGCACCGACGAAGATGATTGGTACTGAAATGTTTCTCAGGTGCTTTCTTTGGCCCTGCGCTCACAAAATGGTTCCAACTTCTCAACCGTATCAAGTTCGCAAGCCCGACGAGGGGGGTGATATATCGTGTGCGTCTTGCTTGACACCGGCCCGGTTCGTGGAACTAACGAACACGGGATCAGGTATGGCTTGATCAAGCTCTTCTGACTCCAGGTACATTTATTACAACCATGTTTTTGCGTATATTTACCGTTGTCAGTTGCCGTGGGATTTTTCTTTGGTACAATGAGTATCATGGAAAATAAAGGTATATCCGGTGCGGTAGAACGTATCAACGAGGTAAAGTGTAGTCCGTGTACCTCCGGCCGTCTTGCATCGCTCATGTGGTCTCCAGAACTATCAGCCAACATTGATCCGCAACTGGTGAGGAAAGGACCCTTATGTCACCACTTTGTCTCATTCCTGGCTTTTAGGGCTGTCTTTATCCCGGCACAGATCATCAACTTTGCGATAGTACCTCATCATCTTCGTTTTGGATTCGTTAGCGTTGTGAGCTTATTTTGGAGTAGGTGGCCCCGAAGTTCAGGAACGACTTTCTCATTGCGTCCTCATAGATACCTATCTCAGCGCTGTGAATGCACGAACACACCAAGAAGACAAGAACAGGCACACAGATTGATTCCTTCCATTGTAGGCTACAAGCCTCGCAATATTGTATATCTCCTAGAGTTTGAAGATACCCGCGTTTTGTGTAACTATATCCTTTACCACACTCTACAGCCATTATTGCAGAATCACGCAGGTCACGATTTTGTCTGACTTTGACATTACTCAGGTGTGCGACAGTGGTCTTGCATCGACGTGTGCCAATCTTGCAAGCAAGCGACCGATCGTTGCCCCACGCAACCTAAGAATGCCACGAAATCTCCGGGATAACAAGTCATACTTCGAAGTCTTTCCTGCCACTTGGTCGCTTGGCGCTTTCCAGAAATAATTCTGGTTACCCTCGATCTGAGTTCATGTACCACCCAGGTCACCAAAATCAACCATTATCTTTCACGAGCGTGGTTTTCGTTGTACATGCACAGAAATAAACTGACAAGGGTGACAATGTTCCCGCCAACTCCCAGGATCCCACACGGTTGACCATGTAACAATCTATGTGACTGATTATCTGATAGGGTCTCTCAAACCCACGAAGGGTGCCCTATTCATTCAGTGCCAATTCTTAGTGCGAATAACGAGCTATGTTCGAGAAAAACATTCCGAGTCTGTCGAAGTCATAAGGATGAGGTGAAAAATCCATCCACGACAGTGCCATGCGATATTCGCTTCCATTGGATCGGTCCATCTCTACCTGAATGGGACATGGACGTGCACTCTGCTGATGTGGAAGATGAATATAAAGCTTCGGGGAATGGGACGCATTAGACTATCCCCCGCTTCCTATCATCATCATCCTCTTTATCAGATAGTAGCTTATCCACGATGTCCGGCCACTCAGTCGACAAGGAAGCTAGGGACAGCTACTACGTGCAGACCGTCAACATGGACACTGCACCTCCACCTCCACCACAGATGGCACCGTTCCAGAGGACGTACGCGAATCCCGTGAGTGGTGCTTACCGAGTTGACATCTTTGCCCGATTCTGAAACGACTGGTCTTGCAGGCACCCCTGGGCATGCTTGCCTACGGAACAGTGATATTATGCTCGTCGATCCTGACTCTGCATGCTGGGAATGTCTACACGCCCAACTTGGTTCTCGTGTTCGCGACGTTGTACGTATTGATTGGGGTTTCCCATTTAATTGGCCGCTTATTTGGTGACAGCTACGGGGGTATCTCACAAACGCTCGTCGGCATGTGGGAAATGTTCCTTGGGTGAGTACGCTTCGAGGTCATCACCAAGGATTCATTTGACGTTTTTCAAATAGCAACACGTTCAGCGCGTAAGTTAACAGTCTGGTAACTTGCCTCGGGTCTCGTA
>QFEF01014774.1:0-12078 GCA_003316035.1 Neoboletus subvelutipes | reverse complement strand
CGTGCGACTCCATAAGGTACGTCGCTTTCTCTAGTCAACCATCGACACGCGAAACCATCGTTTCTGCAGGAACTTTTCTATCATTGCCCACATCGGTATCTTTCTTCTCTCGTCCGTGTAGTCGCGTATATTCACACTCGCTCTAGACCATGGTAAATCCACCTTAGCCGATCGGTCAGTCAGCTTTGTCGTGTCGTGGGCATCCTCACCTTACCTCTGGTCAGACTATTAGAGGTGCAATCGCGCGCAGCTCCCCTCATGTCATTTTGCCAACACACGTGTAGTTCACAGGCACCATTTCAAAGAAAACTTTTCGTTCCAACCAACAAGTCCTAGACAAACTCAAAGTCGAGCGAGAGCGTGGAATTACCGGTGAGGTACTTTTGACTCAATGAGAAATCAAGCTCACTCATGTAGTGCGTAGTCAAGGCTCAGACAGCGAGGTGAATATCCCGTTTGCGCCTCGGGAAACTGCCTCACCTTTTTTCGTCAGTATGATGTATGCCGTCAATGCGAAGAAATACCTCCTCAATCTTATCGACACCCCCGTGAGTTTCCCGTAGGGGTACCTAAACCTTTCCCTGACCCTACATTAGGGACACGTTGACTTTTCTTGGGAGGTTTCCCGTTCTCTGGCGGCTTGTCAAGGCGCGCTTTTGCTGGTAGATGCCACGCAAGGCGTTCAGGCGCAATCCATTTCCGTCTTTCACATCGCCAAGGAGAGAGGCCTGACTATCATCCCTGTTCTTAACAAGGTCTGCGTTTTCGAGCCCTATTGATCATTCAAGTTCGTCAACGGACGTCAACGCAGATAGATATGTCTGCATCACAACCCGAACGCGTCGCTCTGCAATTGCAGTCTACTTTCGGTGTAGATCCCGTTGATATATTGCAGATTTCAGCTAAAACTGGTCAAGGTGTAGAGGATGTACTTAGAGCTATCGTTGAACGAATACCTTCTCCATCTGCATCTGCGGACAAACACCTCAAGGCTTTGTTATTTGACTCCTAGTGAGTACTTGCTTGGTGATTCTAGTCACCAATATTGAACTGTTTTAGCTATGATCGATATCGAGGCGTCATCTCTCTCGTAAGCCTCCACGATGGGGCGATTCGTAAAGGTTCATATAAGTCAACATATACTCGCAAACCTATATTTAATGTTCATGTTTCATTTTCATGCCGACAGGTGATAAAATTGTGTCTTGTTATACTCGAAAGAAGTACGAAGTACAGGAAGTTGGTGTCATGTACCCGGAAGAGCTTCCTACCGCAAGCTTACAACCTGGGCAAGTTGGTTATATAGCTTGTAACATGAAAGAATCGTCGGAAGGTCCGTGAAGCTGCATTTTTACTAGAATTGTCATTCAGGTGATCATCTAGCGCATGTTGGGGATACTCTCCACCGAGTTGGTGCACCAGTGGATCCAATGCCGGGTTTTCGACCTGCGAAGGCCATGGTAAGTATGTCTCTCTTCCCGCAACCTAATTCTCAGAGTCCTCAGGTATATGCCGGTATTTTTCCCGTAGACACGGACGCCTTTATCAAACTTGAGGAATCCGTCAAACGAGTGCGTAACTATTCCTTACACATTCCGCTTCATCTCTCAACAAGTGTATGTCCAGCTAACGCTTACTGACCGAAGTGTATCGGTCCAACGTGAATCCTCCTCCGCGTTGGGGCAAGGTTGCCGTCTTGGGTTTCTCGGGACCTTGCACATGGATGTCTTTCGCCAGCGTCTGGAGGATGAGTACGACGCAAACATCATCGTTACCGCTCCTACCGTACCTTACAAAGGTGCTCTGTCCCTTTTGCCCTGACTACAGCAGCCTAATGATAGGATTTGACAGTCGTTTATAAAGACAAAACCGTCATCGTTAGCAATCCTACGGAGTTTCCAGATCTCTCAGACTCTTCCTCAGGTGTCAAAGAGGTTCAAGAACCAGTGGTCAAGGCAACGATCATTGTTCCCGAAGGTTTGCCATATTTATATCGCGTTTTCTGTCACTGCTGGACTTTCCTCAGACTACCTTGGCGAGATGATGGAGTTATGTTTTGCACATCGTGCGGAAGATTTGGATCATCGTTATTTAGATGCTGGGGCAACCATATCCGCTCGCATTATGTTGACATGCACAGTCCCCTTGAGCGAGATCGTTACCGACTTCTTCGACGAACTCAAGAGCAAGAGTTCGGGATACGCAAGTTTCGAGTGTGCATCATTTTTATTTTCTATGCTGGCATGAACTGACAATGCACAGTTATGAGAATGCCGGATATAAGCGGAGCGATTTATCCAAGGTGAGGATATGCACCGGGTGTTATGACTTCGGCTCAATTCATTCCAAACTAGATGGTCTTTCTCTTGAACGGAAAACCAGTGGATGCCCTTGCATTAATCGTGCACCGATCTGCACAGCAAGATGTCGGGAGAGCGTGGGTCAAGAAGTTGCGTGAGTGGTCATTGTGATTTTTGTTTAGCTCGCGCAGACGTTAATTGCAACTAGACAAGATTATTCCTCGTCAACTGTTTGAGGTGCCAATTCAGGCAGCCATTGGAAAAAAGATCATCGCTCGTGAAACGATGAAAGCATTGCGTGCCGACGTCACGGCGGGTTTGTATGGAGGTGCGCATTAATTATGTGAGGACTGGTTGTCTCGCTAGACTACTGTTCTACAGGTCATTACGAACGCAAGATGAAACACCTCGAGAACCAAAAGGAAAGTAAACGTCGTATGAAACGGGTCGGCAGTGTGGATCTACCACAGGAAGCCTTCTTCGACATTTTAAGCACCAAAGCAAAGTAGACATGCAAGATCAACCAGGATTCCAAAGTACTGGAAGGTTCACATCCCGTAACTCTGCTAAAGCTCATAGTCCTCGTCATCGTAAGCCTCCTTGATGAGTCGATAAACTGACGACGGTGGATGATCACCACTACGAAGATGGTTGGTACAAGTAGAAGTAGAGATATGCACAAGAGACTCACTCGTTTGTAACGTATGCATCGATCATCTCTGGTCGCACATAATCATAGAATGGATTCATGACATCTACTTTATCCACCAGATCGCCCTCTTCAAACCCGAGGACGTTACTGGGATCTCCAAAATCAAGTGCACCATATTCGTGGTATAAATTCCATTGAGGGGTAAGCTTAAATTGTCCTGCACAAACGACGACTGGGGTGCTGTGCGCGCGGGCGGCTGTAGCGGCCAGGAGTGATCCCGTGATGGCAAACATCCCCCCATTAGCAAGAATAGCATGCGCGCCAAGTATGACTTTGTTTATTCGTGACATAAGGGCATATATCGAAGAATCGGGAACAAGGACTGTCGATATGCCTGCCGACGAGAGTGACTCGGCCATCTCGTGGCCGCTGTATCTGTCAGCCAGACAAGAGTCGGAATTCACACTGGAATGAAACAGAGAAAGCACTGACGTTGGAGCGGTCTCTGCGACGATGACAGTGTATTTCCGATAGGGAGCGGCCGACTTCAAAAATGCCGCTACCGTACTTGACTTTCCTATTGTGAGGATGATCTCACTGGAAACATCCTATTTGAGCCCGGCGTACACCAAGAGATCGACAAAGAGGACAAAACATACTCGGAGTGTATGTGATCTTTTGCATTCTTGGATATGTTGTCGTACACAGTTTCAAGTTCGTCAAAGACATCTTGTATAGCCTCCATGAGTACGGGCTTTAGTGTTCGAGCAAATGCGTCGGGATCATCAGGGTTATTCTCCTTCAAGGTACCTCGCGCCTCATGGGAAGTTTTCTGAGGGGTAACTTGCTTACGGGGCTGTCCTTGAGAAACAAACTTTGCAATAGAGAACGTAGGTTTCGAGGTTGGCGGGGCTTCAGTCCCTTGGGATGCCGTATGATATTCCTCTCGGATGTGATGCAAAACCTTGCGAACAGTATTCCCTACCGTGTACTCTGGACGGGGAAAGATAACGATCAGATTTCGATCTGATGTTGTGCATAAAGCAGTCCATCCATTACCTTTGGGCTGGGCATCCACTAATTTTCGGCCCACGGAGCGGATGATTTCGACCAGCTGATCGATGTTGGAAAAACGAGCCTTGGAGACGACCTGACGGAGGACGAGGATGGTTTCCAGTGCTGTTTCTCGGGACCCAACAACCTGCCTATGAAGCATAGAGGTGAACTTGGGGCTCTGGAACAGAAAAACTCTGCCAACCGTCTCCGAAGTTTAGCTGCAAGATTTTCAACAGCTCTTTGACTTGCTGCGACTGAAGGATCTGTGGCCATTGTCCACGAGCTTGGGGGAAATCGCAAGTTATGAGTCGTGCTAGTGTCCCCCTAACTTTCCATAAACGGCAACCTGATCCAACATACATTCGTTCTACTGGCAATTTCCTTGGTCTACAATATTTATGCTGCACGCTGACGATTCGCTCAAACATGCCAGTCCAGCTTATCTGCCCACTTCCCGGGTAGCAACTGGGAAATTTGTTCAACATCTTTATCACCCCTCCCAGACAGACACTACACGGCAGGGTCAGCTTAGCTCACCACATCGATTCAAAAACATCTCACTATAACTAAATCCGTCTCTTTCGTGAGCATCTTCGCCCGGCGAACTCCTTCCCAGATGGCGTGCGATGACTCCAGCGCTTAACCTCCCTTGAGCGATCATTCAACGACATGAGACACCGACTAACCAGGAATAATTCCTTCGAGTTGCGTGATGAGGCGGAACCCTCTCAATGCCTCTTCGTCTGTCGCAGTTACGTACTCTGCGCGACCAGATTCCTTCAGCCAAGCGTGCTCCGGTCCAACTCCGGGGTAATCTAGGCCTGCACTGATGGAGTGTGTCTCGATTATCTGACCAACGCTGGACTGCAGGATATACGTCTGCACGCCATGAAGCACGCCAGGTGTTCCTTTGGAAAGCGTGGCACTGTGCCGATCTCCATCAAGACCTTGTTCCCTGTTATCAGTTCGCGATTCGTCAGAACATCGGAATACAAACCTTCGCCACCAGCTTCCACACCGATCAATCGAACATCCTTGTCGGGTATAAAGTCATAAAATGTGCCAATTGCATTACTCCCACCGCCAACACATGCGACGACGACATCGGGAAGTTTTCCCATGATTTCGTGAAGCTGTGACTTGATTTCCTTCCCTATTACCTTTTGGAAATCCCGGACGATGGTAGGGAAAGGATGAGGTCCGATGCATGACCCAACTAGATAATGTGTGCTGGCTAGGTTGGTTACCCAGTCACGCAGTGCTTCGTTGACTGCGTCCTTGAGTGTCCGGGATCCCGACTCGACTGGGACAACCTTGGAAACGAGCAGTCTAGGAATGAACGCAAGGGCAGGGGACCGGTAACTCACCGTCGCACCCAGCATTTTCATCCGAAAGACATTCAGTGCTTGCCGTCTTACATCCTCCGCACCCATGTACACGATACATTGCAATCCGAATCTGGCGCACACGGTCGCAGTTGCGACACCATGCTGTCCGGCACCAGTCTCTGCAATGATTCGCTTCTTGCCCAAACGTTTGGCGAGAAGGATCTGTGTATTGTCAAGCTCGCACCACAGTGATCGACCAGAGCGGACAACTTGCCTGGCCAATAGCATTGTTAATTTTGTGTGAACCGGTATGATTCCTATGTAAGCTATCAGCTGAGAGGTTGGCAGCTATAAACGTACGTACAGATCTTCTCGTTTCAGCCAGATTCGAGCACCACCGGCATGCTTTGTCAGGGACTCTGCAAAATACAATTTCGAAGGACGATTCATATAATCATAGTAGCTTTCAAACTCCTTCCAGAATTCGGGGTCACTGAGAGCTGATTTGTGTGCTTCCTCGAGTTCAAGGAGGCACTCGAACAATGCCTCTGGAACGAATTGTCCCCCAAAGTGCCCGAACCTTGCAGGCAGGGAATTTGTTGCAATTTGAGAGGTTATCTTCTCTAGGTTGGAAGGAGCCGATGTCGATAGGGTCGGCGGGGACCGTACTTGTGGAGAAGATCCACCCTGGCCAATTTCGCGGCAGAACGATTCTACTGCGTGTGGAATGGTGTCCAAAGGTGTTTCCTTGATGACAGAGACCAGACGACTACCGATGACCACGCCATCGCCGCCAGCACTCTGAATGTAGTCAAAGTGAGCCCGCGTAGCCACACCAAAACCAACCGCGATAGGAATAGAGGTGAACTCTCGGACGCGGGCGATGATGTCAGGGAGCTCACTATTGATCCTACCTTGTACGGACGATCCAGTAGTACCCATCTGTGGATGGTTCGGAGTCAATAACGCGACGATACATATATATATATATCAGACGTACCCTGGAAACTACGTATATGAAAGAGTCTGCAATGGATACGAGAAATTTTATACGATTCAAGGATGTCGAAGGAGCTATGAGTGGGACATAGGACATACTAGATATCGTCGTTATTGTTAAAGTACAGGGCCTGGAGGACTGTTGATTGACGTACTCGGCTCTTTGACACTTTCCCCTAAAGTTGATGGCTTCTTCAGGTGGGAGGTCTACCATGATGAAACCATTGGCTCCAGCCTCTCTTGCATCATGAATGGCTTTTTCTTCCCCATAAGCCATCATGGGATTGTAATAACCTGCAGGTCACAGGATTGAGTGACAGGATACTTTGGGGAGGTGGCGGTACGACGAACCCATGAGCAACACGGGAATAGTGAGACCCTGTTGGCGTGCCTCTCTGACTTGACCAAGCACGGTAGCGTAATCAATGGCGTTGTGGACCGCGATCTGACAGCTTCATCACAAAAGTAGACAAGTAAAAGAGGATTCTGCAAACCGTGTTAGTCTCTTGAATAGCAGGGCCATCGGCGATTGGGTCTGAGAAAGGAACACCTAGTTCGATGATGTCTACTCCTCCCTTTTGCATGGCCAGACATATCGGAACAGTATCGGTTGATCTCGGATATCCTGCGGTGACAAAGGTTAGCAGAGCACAAGTCCCCTGTCCCGCCGGTTAGCGGTGCTCTCTATTCCACAATATACAGATATACATTGGCGTTTTGGGATTCGAAAACACGCCTGATGGCTTGCATGGTCGTTGTACGGCGGCAGGTAGTACTTAAAGTCGGAGTTTGATAATACCATCTCTAGAAGCTGGCTCGGTTAGATAGGCTCGTTGCAGTCGCACACGCATCATGGAGCCTTCACAGCCCTCAGACGAGGCCAGGGTGCTCGTCATATACACCGGTGGAACAATCGGCATGCTAGTTGGTGCTCAGGGATACGTACCCGAACCCTTCTTCCTCACAGAGACACTCAGAAGTCAGAAGCGGTTTCACGATCCTCTCCAAGATTCCCTCTTTTCACACGCAGGCTCCGTCAAGGGCTACAGAGAATGGTCAACTAGTGGAAAAAACAGTCCATCCGCCTCAGAGATACATCTTCCCCTCACTTCCGGTGTCTCCCACTCCGCCTTGTGGGTGAAGTCATCGCGTCCTATCGGCAGAGTACAGACACTTTCCCCTGACGCGAGTAACATGCCCCTACATATCATTCACTGCGAAAAAATTTCAGACGATATTTATCAAGCAAGGCTTCCTTGCTTGGTTACTCCCAGAAGCGTTGCACCTGGCCTCAGTGGTGGGAAGCGTATCCGGTATGCTATTCTCGAGGTATGTGATAGGGTCGAAGAGACAATTCAGTAGCAAACAAGGATGTCAGTGGGATCCTTTGTTGGACAGCAGCAACATCGAGATAAACGGTGCATATAACCTTCATTCTTGCGACACACAATTCTAAGCTCCCACAGACTGGATTCGCATAGCGACAGAGATAGAGCTCAACTACGTGGATTTTGATGCGTTTGTGGTCCTTCACGGAACAGATACCATGTCTTATTCATCCAGCGCGCTGAGCTTCTTACTCGAAGACCTTGGAAAAACTGTGGTCAGTCCCTTTTCATCTGTTCAACGTGAAAAGTCCCACGAAGGCCCTACCTGTCATAGATTCTAACTGGCGCGCAAATATCCCTCTCCCAGCTTCGAAACGATGCTGTAGATAACCTTCTTGGGGCACTGACCATCGCAGGACATTATATTATACCAGGTACTCTTGCATTATCCGGGTCATGAGTGTACGTTCAACGTTTCTAGAGTGTAGCGTATACTTCAATCATACCCTCTATCGCGGGAATCGAGTCTCGAAAATATCTTCCTACGATTTGAATGCCTTTCACAGTCCAAACTTTCCTCCTCTCGTCAATGGTCTGTCCCGCATTTCATGGGTCGTCCATCACTGATTTTTTCATGCCCTCCAATACAGTTGGGATTGATATCGTCGTGAACTGGAATGAAGTGTTGAGGCAAACGAGCTTGCGTCGCTTCAGAGCTCATAAAGGTTGCTTATTTATCTTTCACCACGAGCCTTACTGATTGTCATCTGCGTTTGCAGAAATGAGCCCCCACGTCGGTAAGTGGTCAAACTAGCATATATGTTTATTCTTCATCGCATTGCAGTGACTCTTCGCCTGTTTCCCGGAATGAGTGATCCAACTGTTCATGCATTCCTAGCCCCGCCAACCCGCGGTATTGTACTCGAGACCTTTGGCGCTGGGAATGCACCACAGAGGTCTGATCTAATGGCAGCTCTCAAGCAGGCATGCGACTCAGGAATTGTCATTGTTGCGATAACGCAGTGTTTGAAGGGTTCCGTCTCTGGCGCATATGAGACTGGCAGAACCCTCCAGAAGGTGGGGGTTGTTCCGGGTGGGGATATGACGCCAGAGGTAACACGATCTACAAACTGCGTCTATATTGCAATGCTAAGAGTTTGACGAATAGTGCGCCCTCGCGAAACTCGCTTACCTCTTATCGAAGCCTGAACTCAGCGTCAATCAAGTTAGGGAACTGATCAGCATGCCACTACGCGGTGAACTCACCAGTCCCACACTTTCGCCGCCGACCCGACCGCCGACAGCTGCACCTAACCTACCAAGCATTCAAGGACTTTTAACACAATTTGTGCGGCTTTCTAGTTCAAGTTCGGCGCACCAAATACCAAAGATCACTTTCTCTCCATCCGTTGGGGAGGATGTCCAGGATGCTGCTGCGTTGTGGTCTGGCACTGCCAGTGAGGCAGCATCGACTGAAGCAGCCCTCCTCCCCTTGCTCATGCACCTCGCTGCTGCCCGCAATGACGTAGAGAGCTTAAAATTTTGCATGGCTACCGCGGCTACATGGGAGGCGGAAGATATAATACCAGCCTCTATTCCAGGGGGCATTATTAATTGCCTTGAAGCTGGCTCTGGTCGTTCTCCTCTGCATGTGGCAGCACTTAACGGGAATACCGCCAGCGTCATTTGGTTACTAAGATCAGGCGCACTCGTACATCTCAGAGACACTCTTGGACATACTGCCTTGTATTATGTCAGTGGATTCTCTGCCGTAGCTTGCGTTCTGTTGATTAGACTCAACTCATTGTAGGCGGCTCGCCAAGGGCACCGGGATATTGTAGACATCCTTGTGGGTGCTGGAGCCAACCTTGGAGGCTTGGATTATGAAGCTGGATATGCTGAGCTGTCCCTGAAAAATGCACTCAATTCTGGGGACCAAAATGCCATCGAGGTTTGGGACAAAACTGGGATGAGAATGGCTATTTGAAGTCTAGTATTGAAAGATTGAGAACGCTAATCAATACATAGTAAGGTATACGGATAAACTAACGTCGATAGATATGTACGTTACGGCCGATCCCCACCTTCCGTTCCCCCTATATCAGATCCAGATTCGGATGCATCCTTTGCGGCGTCCCTTATCTTTTCGCGAAGCGAGTTGAGGAAGAGACCCTGTTGGGCACAAGCAAATGTAAATGACTCTCCCATGTACTCCAACCCCTTGACAAAGGCTTCCGGTTCCTTGTCAAGATGTAAGGGAGTGTATTTAATCCGGCGATGTATAAAGTCATCTTCGGATGCAGGTTCGCCATTTGGACCTCCGAAACCATTGAATATACGCATAGTAAAGACAATACCTGTCAGTAGGTGTCACTTTCATGAGCAATTGCAGAGAATAGAGCACTTAAGAAACCAACTTTTTTCACCTACGCGTTCTCCTTCGATGTCGTCGGCCCGACGAATCATTTCGTAGTATGTGTATATGCAGTGGAATATGATTTCGGGCTCTTCCGAGTCTGGCACATGTTCAAACTTGACATTCGTGACCAAAAGGTTAGACATGTCCTCGTAGAGCTTGATGACTTCGGTCATCTTTGGGTCGTCCATGCCGAACGGTCGCTTAGGGTGTGAACGCGAATTAGGAGTACTTTTGGGTGCAGCTCGAGCAAGCAGTTCCTTTGATCTCTCGATTTCAGCGTCACGTTCACGGATGCCATCCTGTACTATCGTGATACCTCGAGTAAGTGTTGTGTCAAAGAAAAATGGAAGTGGGCTGACCTGATTGTTCTAGTTCTGCAATACGGTTTGTCTTCTCGTCAATCACACCATCCTTCGCCTTGATAACCTCTTGAAGGCGTGATATGTCTTGCTCTGCTGCACGTTTTTCCTCGTCGGCTGCTTCTCTTGTTAGAAAATGAAGTGCGACTGCTTGACCTGTGCGAGAGAGTGGCTCAACCCGCGCTAACTGGGAAGTAAGCTCCTTGATGAGAGCGTCCTGTGCTACGGCCAATCATTAGATGGAACAGATTATCAGGTCATGACATACTTTTCGCACGCTCTTCGTATTGTATCTGTAATTGTTCGAGGATTTGCTCTGGCTCCGTCTTGCGTATTTGGAAAAGTTCTTCCAACTGTTTCGACAACGCGTCTCGTTGAACCTCAAGCTGTAATCCATGTCGTTAGGCTGCAAACAAGAAAAGGAGTGAGGGGAGAAAGTACATCTTTGGCTTTCTGTTTCCACCGGTCCAATTCCTTTCGACTTTTCACCTCAGAGGAAGAGTGGATTTTGCTGGTTCCTGCTGCAATAGAATGGGAAGTTGTCTGTACATTGGCTTCGCTTTCCCCTTGATCCACTTCCATTGCGTCCTCGGGAGGTGGGAACTTTTTGGCTGATTTTGAACTTGTTGTCTTTTCTTGGCCTTTCTGGTCCTGTTGGCTACTCGCGACGGTGGTTGCTTTGGAGCGAGGTTTGGGCTTTGACCCTGGCTTCGCGATTGCAGTGTCTACCGTGACACCGTCATTGTCATGATCGGAGTCTCGATGGATGGCTGGCTCGCGTTTCAAGGAGGGCTTCTCTTGGGGCACATTGCTCGACCGGGCCGGAGAGCTAGGTTTTGTTTTCTTGCGAGCCTTGGTGGCATTGGGTGGATGTGCGTCTGGGCGCTGTTCCCAGTTGTCTGCGAGGCAGCTGTTTTAGATGAACGTCTCGCACTTGGCAAACACGCGAATGGCCTTACTCATTTCGTCTTCCGAGGACATGATGGTTAGAAGGGACTGAACAAGTCACGTGAGGAACTGATCCCGCGTTGGGATACTAGCCAGGACTCGGGACACGAAGTACTTGCATCCGTAGTCAATGCCTTCCCTCGAGGATTACCAGGCAGAGCGCGATGCATTGATCAAGGCCGACAGAGCGCTTCGTGTCGATCAGATCCGCCCAAAATCTATCTTGGAGAGCCGAGCGGACCAGATTGCTCGCCGTGTCCGCGCCCATGATGCTGAATCCATTTGGAGCGTGCAGCAAGACAAGGTCCCGCATCCGTTTCCTGGAATGGAGTTTCTCACTGGTCTGTACGATACACCACCTTATCTCGTGGGCTGATAAAAGTATCAGGCAAGAGCATCATCCAGAAAACGAAGCTCTTTCAAATCATTTCCAAGGTTCATCCCACCTGCCTTGGTCAGCCCACTCGGGGTACTAAACCTTTTCACACCCCCGCAGATGCCCAAAGGAGCCCTACTTCACGCTCATCTTGATTTGACTGTTGGGGCGGGAACCTTGCTTGACATCGCATTGCGCCACCCAGCCATTCACATTTCTTCTCCGGAGCTGATCACTTCAGCTAATATGGCATCCATCCGGCCAAACTTGAGACCAATTCCTACCAATACGATCACCAGCGTAACGTCACTTA